>QPGU01000130.1:0-23616 GCA_004135705.1 Alloteropsis semialata | reverse complement strand
AAGAAGAAGCACACCGGAGAGGCTCACTTTGGTGTAGAGTGGGATTCTAATGAAGAGAGCTCCGATTCCGATGATGAGGAAGTTGCAACCATTGCCATACAAGCATCCTCAACTTCATCAACACTATTTGGCTACATCACCGATGATGAAGATGATGCTACATCGACTTGTCTTATGGCAAAAGGACCCAAGGTGATATCTGACTCCTTCTCCATAGATAGTGATCATGATAGTGAGGATGATGATAACATGATAAACTTTGACAAAAAAGCCATATCTAAGATAAGAAAACTTTTGGAGGAAATAGATAACCAGGATGATGCTCTTGAGGAGCAAGAAGAATTGATTAGACTTGAGCGAGAGAAAACCGTCTCTCTTAAGGATTCTCTTGCTGAACAAAGGAAGAGTTTCAAGAGGCAAGAGGACTTGCTCAAAGTCAAAATTGATAATCGTCTTGCTCCTGAAAAGTCTTATGCTAAAGAGAAAGAGAAGGCTGATGAATTGTGCAAGAAACTTGACTTAGCCAATGATGAATCAAGTAATCTTAGGAGTATGAACGAGAAACTTCAAGAAAACTTATCATGTTTAAATGTCAATTGAAGTTTAATTCAATACTCTTTGGCAAAGCACCTCTTTCAGCTCTAAGGATGCACACCAACCATCTATTTGCTCCACAAGTAATAGTTGTGATAAATGCTTCAATATTGATGTTAAAGCTTATGCTACTAACCTTGCCGAGATACATGCTATGAAGAAAGAAATTGCAAGGCTCACTTCTTTTGTTCAACAAGACTATGCTCCAAAAGAGAACAACATTGGCAAGTTTGAGAACCACACCAAGGGCTTTGGTTCCCAACACATGGAGAAGTTTGGTTTTGTAAAAGGAAAGGGCATTGGTAAGAATGAGCTAGGAAATATAGAACCCATTCCTTTTGTCAAGAACCAACACAAGTTTGGAATTGGTTAGAATGGTGGTCTCTTGGATGGAATGACCCATCTACATAAGGTGCCACAAGCAAAGAAAACTGTTGACAGTCCATAGACACGCCAATTGTGAACTGCAAGCGCACGGATCATCGTAGCTTTTCCCTTAGAGTATTCATCCAATGTTTATCAATCCGTGGATCGACAATGAACTTACTAGGGTTTCCCATCTAATCTAACGGATCTATTTATAGCATTAAGCATTGATTGCATATAAGGGGTAAACCTATAAGATGTGAATGTATAGGTTGATCACATCCATAACATAGGCGAGGGTAAAGAGCAACCAAAGGGGTAAATGGGCCTATCGTCTTCTAGTTGTAGTTCTAGCTAATAAGAGCAAGTGCATCATGCATCTCATCCAAAGCCATCTTTAAACCCTTACCTCCAGTCAACCTCCCGAGAACGCCATCTTACATGGGATCACATCCTGTCACGATGCTCCCTGTCAGCGTGGTTAGTACAAGGGCACGTCCACAAATGAACGTGTCTAGATATTATGAAGGGTCGACATGCTAGATCTAATCACCATGATTACATAAAGCATGCTAAATAGTCTAACCTTGCTTTAGACTAAGAAACAATCATATTCATGATAGGTAGAAGGCATAGAAGGAGATATTGAGTGCTAAGAGATCGGATGACATAAAGAACATTACTCACATAATAGATATATTAGATCATCACCTCCGAGTACATACCATAGATGATCCACTACTAGCTCTTGAACTCCACCATGGCACAACCACGCAGGGAGGCCATGGTGGCTAGGGTTGGCCTAAGCCATCCCTAGACAACATCGAGGACTTGCGGCGGCCGTCATCTCCTTTTGGTGTATGCCCTAGGTTTCGCCGAGTTCTAGTGGATGGATTCGCCTCCCTTCGTGTACAGGGACTATAAATAGTCCGAGGAGTCCGTGGTTCAAAGGGGAGGTCAAACCGACGTAAAAACACCCTAGGCCGGCCGGCCTAGGGCCCTTTGGGCTGGCTGGCCTAGGCCTTTTTTGGCCCGGCTCGGTCCCATCTTTCGCCTGCAAGTTTCTCTCAACGATCCTTGTCCATGTATGCATGATGTCCTATATGGAAGTTGCTCCGAAAACGTTGGTTTGGGCCTCCTTTGCTTGGCTTGATTCCGTCGGGTTTGGTGTTGCTTTTGGACTTGAATATAAATGCCCCAAATTGGGCCATTTTCCTGCAAAAACACGATATGCTCTAAAATACAACACACATACGAAAATGAGGTTATTCCACATGCCAAGTGGTGGGTTAGTATATGAATTAGTCCAAAACCACCACTTAAATGGCACCAAAAGTGTACGTATAACGAGCGTCAACATTCCTCCCATGCTTAAGCCTTGCTCGTCCTCGAGTAAGTCCAAGATCTTTGCTTAATAAGGAAATCAGCATTGCCCTTCAATGTCTTCCCTACACTTAGTTATACACAACAAGACACATTGCTCTCAAGTGTTTAGCATTTAAAGTTCAAGTTGTGACCGGCTACTTTTCATTATGGAAGATAGACTAGCAATAAAGAACAAGCCACAATAATAATAAATGCAATGCTCTTGAACTTAAGTGAACTTTAGACCTTTACCTTGTTCCATCGTGAAGAATTTTCAAAAAGATGCATATCCAACATAAGTGAGATTCTCTTGCAAAAGCTCATGGAAACACTCATATCATCAAGTCACTCAAGCCTGTACTAGATTATTTTCAACCTATTCTACTCATATATGACAGTGGAAGACTTATGTGGAGCTTGGTAGGTAAAAACAATCCTAGCAAAACATTATATCTCAAATATTGTCAAACTAAGAGAGAGATCTATTGGAATTACCGAGACTAGTCAAAAAGGCCATGGAAAATAAATGTTGGAGAGAGAGAGGGATGGAACACACTCATTTAGATAGGTGAACATGTGCAGATGGCAAGTGGATGATCCCGAGGCACAAATGAAGTCCTCGTTATCGGATTGCACATGGTTGGAAAATTGAGTATGGAATTGTCTTCAAAGCACTTATAATTTGATGAAGCTAAAAGAACTAAGGAGCATTATTTCTCTTTTTTCTTTCTTTCTTACTTTTATTTTTTCTTTCATCTTTGTTTCTTTTCTTTCTCTTTTCTTTTGTTTTTCTACATCTTTCTTTCTTTTTGCTCCTTAGAACCTTTGGCAACATAGTACTTACTCAGTATCCTCTCCCCATGCTTAAACGATTGCTCGTCCTTGAGCATAGAAGTGAGGGTTGATAATTGCTGAAGTAGGTACACAAAATCCATCTTGACCTTTGAGAAAATCATTTGAATCTTTAGGGAGTTTCTTCGATGCCTCCCAAATTGATGTTCTCTAAATTAAGCTGTCGATTCTTCTGGATTTTTGTCGAGAAAATGATCCATACTCAATTGTATGTTGTGGTCAAGGAGGTAATCACAAAAAGATATTTAGGTTTAGGGTGGATATCCAGTGAAGTTTGCGAAGTTTCCGGTGTAGAATCTCACAATGCATGGATAGAAAGGCTAGCAAAATGAAGGTACGCAAAATAGAATGACCAGCTTCTTAGTCTCGAACCATAGAAATCAATCTTAATCCAACTCATCAAAATATAAGTTTGCAAATCTAAAGGTTTCATCATGAAAGATCATGTATATGTAAAGGCTTTGGTAGGTAGAACTTTGCAAGAGATTCACGAATGTAGATAGCATAAGATTCAAGTTTTAAATAAAATAATACAAGATGTAAGGTCATCGGTAAACTTAAATCAAAGAGCAAAGATATCTATGTGGGTCTAGAATTTAGTCATTTAACCTCCGCAAATAAAAGAGCCGGTATTTATATCGATTTAAGATCATTTAATAGAGAGCAAATAGTCGAGTCATATACAACATCATGTAGGTAAAACAAAGCGGCAACTTTCATCACTTTTCCATAAGCAAAGACATTCAAATTATGTCATCGTGGTGAGCACAAAGTGATGGTGATCATTTTTTATTGAAAACAAAAATAAAACTAGGTTGTCCTCCCAGTAGCCATGTTATTAACAAGAGAGATATACAAAGGTTTCTAACCTATGGTCGATAGCATACATATATACAAGCATTTAGAAGGAGATGAACAAAGAGAAGGTTGAGAAAGAGTTACCGTCCTTTTCGATGCTTGTAATGGAGTGTAGCGTGGCTTCCCCCATGTTTAAGCATTGTGCTTGGCATGGAAAAGAATCTTGAGCATCTTGTGGTGAACATGATCATTGTACTCCATATGGCTTTCTTTTTTTTTTGTCCAACAAGTCCTCCCCCATGCTTAGCATGGAAAAAGAAGATGGACCATCTTGTAATTCTTGAAGTCCTTCCGCCATGTGTTTGAAGGTTATCTTTATGCTTCTTCACTCTTGTTGCCTTAAATTTCCTTCAACCCCTTCTCATTGTCACTAAGCATTGGTCCCAATCATTTTTCTCACCGTCATCATCTCCTTGCTTGTTGTCCGCATTGCTACTTCATCTTTCATGAATTTTTCCTTTATTTACAGAACAGAACATATACTGAACCATTGCTCCATTGCAAAGTGCACAAATTTATCTTTTCAACAAGTCATCATTCACCTAAAACGGATTCCGAACAAAAGAGTTACGCCTTTTTTAGTCCAGCACTGCAATCTATCCCGAGCTGATTTCAGAACGCGCAGCGCCCAATGTTTTTGTCGTATCTCCTTGTATGGGTCTTCAAATTGATTGATCTTGGATGCGTTGGAACGAGAATTTGATGGAGCATCTGAATATCCACTTTTTCTTCCTTGTACAGCTCTGAGCATGTGCAGATTTTTGATAAAAACAGCACATCCCTTTCAATCTTCGGAGATGTTAACGATCTTGGTTTGCAACTTTGATCATGAATTCATGGGACTCTTTCGTCATGCCTGCAAAAAAATTAAGACATGCACACTACCCCCGGGGTGATGGTCGGGAGTATAAGCATATGCCAACAACCAATGACATCCCTAAGACCTTGACTTGTGGCATAATTAACCTAGTAAAAGAGAAAAATAAAATCCTAATGGGTGTGAGTGTGTGCAAAGTGAATGCATGAAGTTAGTAACATGAAAGGTGGGGACCAAATTTGATAGAGATCAAACAAAGTTTTAAATACCATGTTTACTACTATGTTGCCGAAATTCTCGGATTAAACACCATGTTAAAGCCGAAGAATTCAAGCGCTCGAAAAAAGTTTAGAAAACCTAATCATGCTAACGAAAGTGTGGGTGTTGAGTGGATGCAAAGTGGGTATGCAAATGAGAGGAAAGCATATAAACAAAGACAATGTTTACACCTAGTTCTAAACACCATGTTTACAACTAGTTTGCCGAGTCTCTCCATAGTCATAAAGATCTCTTAACTAAGGTTAAAACACATGTCTACCCCAAGGTCAATAATTCCTCATAGCGCAAGAAAAATAAGGCACATTGCAAAGCTTATAAACCAACCAATGCAATATGAATGCTAACAAGGCTTACAAAGCTAAATGATGATGGTTAGCGATCATGTCTAAACACCACGTTTACACAAGATTGCAGAAGGAAAATGCCATCAAAGCATTAACATAGATACGAAAGCATTCATCATAAAGTTTTGTGAGAGAACTAAGTTAACAAATGCATGATGGAATGATGGAAAGGATGCAAAATGCAAATGCAAAGAGTTAGAAAAAACAAGGGTTAGTAAGGTTTGAAAGGTCCTTCAATGTTGTTCAGCAATCAATTCATTCAAAAAGTAATTGCTTAGAGCGACAAAGCTTGGCCAACCACTTCATAAAAAGTGAAGCATTGTCATCAAGAAAAGTCATTCATTGAAAAGAACCGAACAATCTAGCTAACAAGGTTTAGAGAAAGGTTCATGGGTATCATATATTTTTAGCTTAAAACAAGAATTTTGAAGAGAGAAGTCAAGCTTAGAAAATGTACCTAAGGTGGTTGAAAATAAAAAGAAAAACAAAGGTTGTTTCATTGGGTGGAGAATAAAACCTATGGGTTTAGGATGGCTATAGGTATGAGAGATTTTCCTAAGGGTTTAGGATCTCGTGGGGAGGCTAGTCAAAGTTTTTAGTTAGGACAGGTTAATAGAGATAGACTTGGCTAATATGAATGGTGCAGCAAGCAAATCAACACAAATCAATCCTACCCGGCTCTGGTTTTTGGCGAGGGTGATAGGAAGGCTTAGGTGGGTTTAACAAAAAGGTTAGATCAAAACAAACATACAATGCAATGCAAGGGTGAGAATGACATGGCATGAAGTGCAACATGAGATGGACAAACACAATGACATAACATGATGTGGTGGTCTAAAATCAAAATAAAAGTTAGCCTAGATTAACTAGCCACAAGTTTAAGATCAAAGGGTGATGTCGTACTTCATAAATCTCTCTAAAAAGACTCAAAGAAAAAGACTCTAAACACTAATAGGCACATAAAAGGGTCTACAAGTTTTTCAATATTGAATAACAAAGTTCTCCCTCAATAACGTTTAAATCATACAATATAAAGTTGTGGCATTTATTAGAGCAATGGTACAATGTTACTTGATGATTCGATTAAAGAGCACAATATAGACTATCATATTATATAGATAATAAACAAAAGATCAGGTTGCCTCCTGCAAAGCGCTTTATTTAAAGTCATAGAGCTAGACTTCTCACCTCGATTATTTTCATGCGAAGCCATGGTCTTTCATGTGAGAATCCGAAGTATCCATACAGCTTGATGTCACTTGGTGTAATTCATCGTGGTTTGCTCAAAACATCTTTATGTCGCCTTATTGTGTCTTCATATGCCAATGTTCCGGAGGTCTTTATTTTGTTCTAAGCTTCTGAATTTGATCATGTAAGCTTGATTAGAGCATTGCCCAAGCTCCTCTTCATTGTTGTCATCATTATCTCCTCTACCTTGTTCTCATCACGTTGCTCCTACCTTTTCTTCATAGATTTTTCCCTGTGTCCACAATAGAAAATATACCAAATATAGATCTATTGTAAAGTTTATGAAATTACCTTTCCAACGAGTGGTCATTCATCTTAAACGGAGTTCAAATGAGAGAGTTATGCCCAATTTACTTTAGCACTGCGTGCTGTCCAGAAAATTTGCAGAATGCACGACCTTCAATGTTTTGATTATAACCGCGTGTAGAAATCTCCGATTGACTTGGTTCTTGATTCATTGGAACCAGAACTTCATGAGGCTTTTAAATATCCATAAATATTCTGCTGTTTTCTTCAGAGGTTGAACATACTTTTGATGTGAACAGTACCTTCTTGTGTTTTGGGCCTGAGATGTTGATGGTCTTGGTCTCATGGTCTTTGGAGCATCGTGTTGTGCATGGTTTCAATGATAAGTCTTCTCCATAATTCTTGCTTTACCCAAGGTGCTGGGATCGTAGGAGGCTCTAGTGCTTTGTGTCGATGATCTGAGCAGTTCCTTCGTTGTTAGCATCACTCAATTAGAAGCTTCTTGAGCATCCTACTAGAGAAGATTGGTGGCGTCATGGTGTTTTTAATCTTGTTGCCTCCGGTTTTGATCAACTTCAAATCATCATCTTTTGTGCTCAAGGCCCTCTAATCATCCCTCAACATCATCATCACCTTTTCCGCTGTTTGTTGCTGCCTATTCTTAGTTGAATTCCTCTTCACCCAGTACAGAACATGTACCAAAACTCCATTGCGATTTGCATCAAATTATCTTTCCAACGAGTGCTCATTCACTTCAAATAGACTCCGGATGAAAGAGTTATGCCTATTTTGCTCTGGCACTATGTTCTATCCCGAACAGATTTCAGAACGCGTAGAGTTGAAAGATTTTTACCATAACTCCTTGCACCGACCTCCAAAATTCACGATTCTTGATGCGTTGGAAAGAAGACTTGATGAGCATCATATTTTCTAATTTTTCTCAATGGTACCTCTCTGCATGGGCAAAAAACTGGTCTCAACAGCAACCTTCCAGAGATGTTGATAATTGGATCTCACGACTCTTCGGGGCATGATTCATCACCTATAGCTTGGATAAACAAATCTCCAAGAAACATTAGTATTGACGGCCCTTAGATGCGTCAATCGTGAACCGCAAGCACACGGATCAGTTGTAGCTTTTTCCTTAGAGTACCCCCCAAGGTTTATCAATCCACGAAACTAAAGATACAAGAAACAATCCAACTAGCATTGAAAACCTTTTGTCATGAAGAGGGGTTGTAAAACCAAATAGATCTAATCTACTAAAATCCAAATACCAGAGGTAGCAAGAGAAAGTTAGAGATAACCAATCTAGATCGCCTAGATCATGCATATATTGTAGCTCCGAGCCAAATAGAGTGAAGTAAGATAGATGTGAATCTCAATGACAAGCATCTTTAAATCATGACCTCCGGTCAAGCTCCTGAAGGCCCCACCTTACACGGGATCACACCCTGTCACGATGCTCCATTTCGGCGTAGGTAACTTAAGGGCACGTTCACAAGTGAACGTGTCGAACAACTTGGTAGATCCGGTATGAACCCCTAGCCACTATTGACATCAGCGGTGGCAAACAGAAAGTCCGCAAGCGCACGGATGTCGTAGTAGCTTTCACCCGTGAGTAAACCAGGTATCGAATCCACGGGGAACGTAAAGGCTATCCAATCACTAAGAATGTCTGGATCGATCGAGTGTATATAAAGGCTGGGTAGAGAGGATAACTTAGCACTAAGGCTGTGAATATAGCTAAGGGAATTCTCCTATGCTTGCTTTGGCCACCGAGGTATCCTAGACCTCTAGGAAATTGCCGGCCAACAGCTCTACGCCGTACCCGTACGTGGAGGATTACAAAGGACGGACAGGACTGTCACCACCTGCCACCTACCTCTACTAATCTGTGGGGCTACAAGGCAAATGAGGGCAGATATACACCTAAGCACCACGCCTAAGATAATATCAGCTATCCTAACCTTGATCAGAGATTAGAATACTTTATGAATAAAGCAACGAACCCACAAGCACAATAGAGAACTCAGCTTTCTATAACTCAGACTTAAGTACTAGTTGGATCCCGGATACTTACTGAGTAGCTTGCATCCATCGAGATACAGGTGGAGGGTCGCCGACACGCCGGGACTCCTCCAGACTCTCCCTCACTCTCTCTCTACTTCTACTCCAGATATGAGGAGGGCTTCGCCTTGGTTCTTCACTTCATCTCGATGATGATGAGCCCTGCCCCGAGTCCAGTTATTTATAGCATGGAGAGGCGGTTTAGAGTCAGTGTGCGGCAGTTGAGACGATCTGGAGGTGGGCCCAGGTCGGCCGACCTAGGGGGGTCGGCCGACCAAGGGATTCACCGACTTCAGTGATCCACGGCACGGATGGCTCCTTGGAGGCAGTTGACAGTTGCTGGTGAAGGCGGTGGCGGTTTCATCGCTCGGCCAGATCGGCCGACCTGGCTATGTCGGCAGACCCGGGCTTGTGGCCCTTCGGCCCCACTCTGCCAGGGTCACTCTCCTGTGGGCCCCATGGTCGGTTTCCGGTGAGTAACCGCGAAGATATGTAAGTTTAGTCAGGAATGTGGGCCCATGAATCCCTGTGCTTGCCATGTGGCCCAATCCCATCTCTTCTCTTAAACCGACTTGATCTCAACGTCT
Source organism: Alloteropsis semialata (assembly GCA_004135705.1). Taxonomy (NCBI): domain Eukaryota; kingdom Viridiplantae; phylum Streptophyta; class Magnoliopsida; order Poales; family Poaceae; genus Alloteropsis; species Alloteropsis semialata. Next base: position 13,990 of record QPGU01000130.1, on the reverse strand, counting down.
CTGATCACTTCTGAGTGTGCTTCTTCTGATGGGCTGAGGACGGACCTCACTGGGCCAGGTCCCAGGTCGGCCGACCTTGGGAGGTCGGGCGACCTGGCCCTGGGTCCACTTTGGTCCTTCTTTTGCCACTTTATTCCTGTAATCACATATGCACCAAAACTCATGGAATTCATTAGTAAATAACCCTGTGTCTAGTTGTTTTATCATTCTTTTATATCTTTGTTGGCAATAATAATTTGTTATTAAGAACCGCCAACAAGTTCCCCCACACTTATCCTTTACTCGTCCTCGAGTAAAGTCCAGGCTTCATCATGAAAATCATAAACAAACATATATGTTATTCCCAAACATTTAGGCTTAGTGGAATATGAGTGGCTAACATGTCTTCTTGGATTATTGCAGGAAGAAACAACTTTTTCTATGACATGATACACTTTACTCTCAAGTACTTGGGTTTTCAGAATTTTGCAAAGGAAAACCCATGCCTTGCTCCTCAAAGAATTTCTCTCTAAATATTCATGGTGGTTGGACAACACTCATGTTCTCCAAATTAGAACTTTTATATGTGGAGCTCTCAAGATACATACCTTATTTCACTTATGTTGTCATTTCAAGGATTGGATCCAAGTCAGAGACAAGTCATATAATCAAGTCAAGATGTGCAAGTGTGTGATATAAGGTGGAAGTATACTAGTATTCCCTTGTCTTGACTTTCTTCCCCTTTTTTTTGGATATAGGCTATTACACTTTTCGTATGCTTTTTTTTCACTCAATGCTTTTTAGCATGAGTCTCTTCTTTCTTTTTTTTCTATGCATTTAGCCCATATCTTCTTCTCATCTTCATTTTTGGGAAGAAAGCCATTTTAGGATTATTTATTCATGAACATGGAACAAAGGCATGTTTTGCTTCATCCTCAGTGTAAGGGTTTAGCTGTCTATGGTGGAGTGTACGTGATCTTGAGTTTAAAAACATAAAGTATCTCTACTAAGGGTCACAAGACTTGGAACAACTCAAAGTTCAAAGGATATGCATGATACCTATAATTGGTTGTCTCTCAAACTCATGAGGAGCATAGCAAGGTTAAAAGCTTTTTTAAAAAAAAAACTTTTCATAAATTCCAAGCACTCGAGTAAGCAAAGGCATCTTTCATATTAAAGCCATATCTCAAAATGCAATAACTTAGATGACATGAGTTCCTATAAATATGAAGATTTCCACAAGCCAAAAGGTATAGGGAATAAAATATATGTAAGTTTAATATTTTCCGTGTGATTTGGAGATGCAAAAAGGGTTAATTCTATTAAGCTCAGAATTCCATGATCAGGTTCTGCAAATATTCAACCAAAACAGGGTTTAGGATAAGCGAACCAGCGTGCAGGAAGAAGCGCGGGCCAGATGGGTGTTGGTATTTCTTAGCATCACCACTTAGAGTAGTGATGATACTAGAGATACTTCATTGTAAATCTAGACGTTACAGATATTCTGCAAGTGCACAGAAGTACGTTGTAGCATTTCACCCGGGAGTATTCCAGAGTATCGTTATTTGTTTATCCGCAGGGAAAGCGTTTAGTTAAGAGAGAGATGTCATCCCATGTAATTACTTACAACAGCATTAATATACCATAATCTAAACAGGGGTAAAGAATATAGAAATGAATGGGTAGAGCGACACACAGAAGTTCATTGCTCATCATTATGGTAGTCTTAGTTAGTAATAATACATTAGTGAAGATCACCAAGGTTTCATAAGCATCATACAAATGTGACTTAGTTATACTACAATACCCTATACAAGCTCATTCAATGATCATATGCAAGAGGACATATCGAGGTATCCAGTGGTTCCCTCATTAAGGGACGACAGTAGGACGTCTTATCATAAAGGCGTAATACCCACTCCCGTACGTGGAGGATTACAAAGGACGGACAGGGCTGTCACCACCTGCCGCCTACCTCTACTAATCCGTGGGGCAGCGGTACCCTCAACAGCATACCATATCCCAAACACCATGTTTGCAATACGAGATACAACTCTATCTATCACATTAGTAAATAGAGCAACCAAGAGGCACATTGAGCCAATGACATTGCATACATTCACTTGATTGAGGTGTAAGACATAAGTAGCATATACTAAATAGATATAGCATAGCTGAGGCACATGACATAAGTATGAAGGTATTTCCATTAAGATCAGAGTACAAGAAGTAAGTAAGAGAATACAAGAGATGAACTCTAGAACTTACCAAGACTCCTTCAGAAGCCCTTCAGTAGATCTAACACTATGACTATCACTACTAAGACTAAGACTAAGCTTGTAGCAAAGAGAGCTCTTCTTCTGGTGTGTGTTGAGTACGGTGCCCCCTTGCAGGTATTTATAGCATCACAAGGACGGTTGGAGACGGCCAGAGGCGGTTGAGGCCGGTTGGAGGTGGGCCTAGGTCGGCCGAATCTCCCAGGTCGGCCGACCCTAGGATCCACCGTCTTCAACTCTCCACGGCTCAGATGTCATCTCCATGGCGGTTTACATCTTCAGGTCAAAGGAGGGCCGAGTCGGGCGCACGGGAGGATCGGCCGACCTAGCTGGGTCGGCCGACTCCCCATAACCGCCATTAGGGCCCACCTTCCTCTGGGAGGCTTACATGTGGGTCCTAAGGTCGGTTCCAGTTGGGTACTGTCGGTTTGAGTACAATTTCTGGTCGTGGGCCCTTCAATCCATGTGATGGACATGTGGCTCATCCTCCACCCTTGACTTCCACCGACCATGAATCAACGTTCAAGATCCTTACATTGTGTGCTTCTTGACCTGTGTGGAGTTTGGGCTCGATTGGGATCCAGACCAGGTCGCCCGACCTAGCCAGGTCGGCCGACCTGGGCCTGTGCCCAGTTTTGTCCATCTTCTGCACCGTAGTCCCTGTACTCAAATATATTCCAGATATGCATGGTATACTATTATTTGAATACTAATGCCTAAGTTATGCCTTGATCTTTATTGGTTTCTGAGCCTATTGACGGTCGGATTTTCTATTATAAGGACCGTCAACAATGGGGCCCATGCCAGGTCGGCCGATCTGAAGAGGTCGGGCGACCTGGGGTGACCTCTCTGGTTCAGCACTTTTGTGTGTTGTTCTGTTGTGTTCGATATGCTCTGTTTCGCGTTGGATCACTCTGTTTCCCATTGCGAGTCTCCCCCACACTTGTACCTTTTATTCATCAACAAGTGGAAACAAAAAGACACAATCCTAATACAATAAACAATTTATTTTATTCATAAACTCAGAGGCACATTACATGATAATCAAATGAAACAAATGAATGAAATAAATGAATGAAGGGAAAAAGACTAATGTGCCTGACCTAAACCAAAACCTAGGGTGCCTATGGTGCATTGCAGAGATTTTCATCCCCTGCGGCTTTGGCATAGCGCTTAAGCTTCACGACTGTTGATCTGCGCAGCATATCAAAGTCGTCTTGAAGGTTAATGCGCTCAAGTTGCTCTTCGGCGAACTTCTTCTCCAATTTTGCATAGTCGCGATCGAGTTGATTAATCAACTCTAGCAACTCAGTGTTGGAGGGAGCCTTGGGGGCCTTCTCATCATCACTCTCATAATGACCCCCAGGCCTACCAATTGGAGGAGGCTTGATGTGCCTCTTGATCTTGCCGGCGGGTGAAGATTCCACCGACTCCTCCAATTCCTTCCTCTCCTTAGGTGTGAGGGGAGGGAACAGCCCCTTTCCATAGCCACCACCGGGTTTCCTTTCCCCAAAGAACTGAAAATGTGGCTCCGGGGTGCTAGCAGGGGAGTAGATGGACACATCGGACGTATAGTGATACGCCACGACATCCTCCCACTTGTTCTTGACTATTTCCTTCAGCTTCTCTCCTAGCTAAAGTGCGGGAAATCCATCCCCCTTGATTGGAGTCGCCACCGGTGTCTTCTTCAGAGTCAATTGCCCCATCGTCGGCCTTCTGTACGGGCTTGATGCCCGTGCATCACGCCTCTGGGTCCTCCTTGGAGACTGGGACCGCGCCGCTGAGCGAGACACCGAGGGGCCACCAGGGCCGGTCGGCCGACCTAGGCCATCGGCCGATCCCCTGGTGCATCCTCTCGTGTCCTCCTCTGGCGGGAGGCTGGCCAGAGGGGATACGACCACCTCCATGGCCTGCTCCAGGTTGATGGGCACCAGTTGGTTCACCGGAGTGGGCTCTCCTTCCAGATCAAAGGTCGATCGGGATTTGGGGTGGCTTTTGCCGGCCATTTTTGGGGAATTTGAGAGTGTGGCTTGGTGATATCAGAGAGTGGGCGAGGAAGAACTCAGATGAGAGGGAAGAAGAGGATGGGTGAAAATTTAAAGAAAGATTGACACTCTTCTCGGATTCATCAGAGGTTGAATCGCTCATCCACCATGGAACGGCTTCAGAGACGTTGGAGTGAGACGTTGGCAAAAGATAGGGCTGATCGGGCTCAGTGGCACGTCGGCCGACCTGGTGGGGTCGGCCGATCTGGCCTTGAGCCCGGTTGCCCTTCCCTTTTTTGTGCACTACGTGACAGGTCCAATATACCCCAAAGTGTATGCAAATAGGCTCTAGGGGTTAAGGACTTAGCGTAAAGTGAAATTATAAATAAGAATTATCCATGACCAAGTTGATCACATCAAATTCCTTATCTACTTTATCAGGTTCAAGAAAAACTTTTGAACGTTGACCATTTACGTTGAAGAGGTTACCTTCATCATCTTGGAGTGTGATTGCCCCGTGCGATGAAGTTTCCACCACAATGAACGGTCCTTCCCATTTGCTCCGAAGTTTTCCATGGCCAAAGTGCTTCACCCTGAAATTAAAGAGTAATACCTTATCCCCGGGGTGGAACTCCTTCACCTTGATCCTCTTGTCGTGCCATCTCTTGGTTCTATCTTTGTAGATTTTGGCACTGTGGTACGCTTTGTCTCTCCACTCTTCTAGCTCTGATAGCTGCATTCTCCTCATCTGCTGGGCTGCTGGCAAATCCATATTCCACTTTCTTATGGCCCAGTGCGCCCAATGCTCTAGCTCAACTGGTAGATGGCAAGTCTTGCTGTAAACCAGTTGATATGGAGACATCCCGATTGGCGTTTTGTATGCCGTTCGGTAGACCCATAGAGCATTCGGTAGCTTGCTCTTCCATCCTTTGCCCATTTCTGTCACGGTCTTTTGCAAAATGTTCTTGATTTGCTTGTTTGAAGTTTCTGCTTAACCGCTTGTCTGGGGGTGGTATGGTGTAGCTATGTTGTGCTTTGCCCCTAGTTCTGCCAGAAACTTGCGGAAGGTCTTGTCGATGAAATGTGACCCTCCATCACTGATCACCATCCTGGGGGTTTCAAAACGTGGAAAGATGATCTCATGGAACATCTTTCGCGCATGTTCGGAGTCAGCGGCTCGGCATGGCATTGCTTCAATCCACTTCGAGATGTAGTCTACTGCCACGAAGATGTACTCACTGTCGTATGACTTGACAAAGGGCCCCATGAAGTCAATGCCCCACACATCAAACAACTCAACTTGTAGGTTGTTTGTGAGAGGCATTGCATCTCTTGCTGTGATCCCTCCATGTTTCTGACATTGCTGGCATCGTCGAATGAATTCCTTTGTGTCCTCATACATTGTGGGCCAGTAGAATCCACTCTGCCAGATCTTCGACCTTGTCCTAAACGCCCCATAGTGACCTCCATATGGGGCTGCATGGCATTGCTCAAGAATCTTTCTTGCCTCGTTTGTTGGTACACATCGCCTGAGCATGCCATCTGAACATACCCTGTACAGGTATGGTTCATCCCATAAATGGAGTCTACTCTCATAGATAAGCCTTCTCTTGTTCTCCCCTAGCGGTACATATCCTGCAACCATAAAATTCACAATGTTTGCATACCAGGGGTTGGAGGCAGTCACCTTGAGGAGGGTGTCGTCGCGTAGGAAGTCGTTTATCGGTAGATCCCGCATGTCAGTAAACTGCATACGCGACAAATGATCTGCTATTGAATTCTTTACTCCCGTTTTATCTTTAATTTTCAAGTCAAATTCTTGGAGTAAGAGAATCCAGCGGATGAGGCATGGTTTAGCATCTTTCTTGGTAAGCAGATATTTCAAGGCAGCATGATCGGTGTAGACAATCACCTTAGCTCCTACCAAGTAAGATCTAAACTTGTCTATAGCAAAAACTACTGCCAAAAGCTCTTTTTCAGTGGTAGCATAGTTAAGTTGAGCTCCTGTCAAAGTTTTACTAGCATACGAGATAGCATGATGGTTTTTATTTTTAGTTTGTCCAAGGACAGCACCAACAGCATAATCACTAGCATCACACATAATCTCGAAAGGTAGCGTCCAGTCAGGGGGTTGAATGACTGGCGCTGAGATGAGAGCATTCTTTAAATTGGTGAAATTATGTGAACACTCATCATTGAAGTCGAAGGGCACATCCTTAGCTAGAAGGCTAGTGAGGGGCCTGGCTATCTGAGAGAAATCTCTAATGAAACGCCGGTAAAACCCCATGGCCTAGGAAGCTACGGATTCCCTTGACATTGGTAGGAGGTGGAAGCTTTTTTATGACTTCAATTTTCACTCTATCCACCTCTATTCCCCTTTCGGACACCAAGTGTCCTAACACTATACCCTCTCGGACCATGAAATGGCACTTTTCCTAGTTTAGCACCAGGTCCTTGTCTCGGCATCTTTGTAGTACCTTGCTAGGTTCTGCAGACAATGGTCGAAAGTCTTTCCATAGACTGAAAAATCATCCATGAAAACTTCCATGATCTCTTCAATCATGTCTGAGAAAATAGACATCATGCACCTTTGGAACGATGCTGGCGCATTGCATAACCCGAATGACATCCTGCGGTATGCATATGTTCCATAGGGGCACGTGAAGGTGGTCTTTTCTTGATCATCGGGGTGGATGGGAATCTGGTGATAGCCGGAATACCCATCAAGGAAACAAAAGAAGGAGTGGTTTGCGAGTCTCTCCAACATCTCATCGATGAAGGGAAGCGGGAAGTGATCCTTCTTTGTCGCCTTGTTGAGTCGGCAGTAATCAATGCACATCCGCCACCCAGTAATGGTACGCTGAGGAATCAGCTCGTTTTTCTCGTTACTTACGACGGTCATGCCTCCCTTCTTGGGTACCACTTGGACAGGGCTGATCCATTCACTATGAGGGACGGGATAGATGATCCCGGTGTGCAGAAGTTTTAAAACTTCCTTCTTTACGACTTCCCTCGTCGCATTGTTTAGCCTATGCAGAGGCTCCCTAGAAGGTGTAGAATCTGGATCTATGGGAATGCGATGGGTACAGAGTGCTGGACTTACTCCCTTCAAGTCTTTGAGGGAGTACCCGAACGCTGAGCGGTGTTTCTCGAGCACATTTACGAGTCTATCACTCTCATCCTGCGTTAGCTTGTCACTAATGATAACAGGGGAATCCCTGTCCTCATTTAGAAAGACATAGCGAAGGCCGGCGGGCAAGGGTTTTAGCTCTACGTGTGCCTTGGGTGGCTCCTCAATTTCAAGTGGCTCAGAAGCGTCATCCTCTTCCTCTATAAAGTCGTGAACATGCTCTTCGAGGAATGACTCAAATGGGTCACTCGGTTGTAGGGATTTCACTTCCTCAGCTGGGTTAGGCTCTACCAAAGGTTCAACTATGGAATTCTTGACCCTAGCTAGAGGTATAGTGAGGAGATTTCTTCCTACTTTGGCTAGGAGGTTTCCTTTCGAGGTTACATCCTGTAGGAGGCCTTCGATAGGATGTCCTATCATGAGGTCAAAATCTGATGTCTCAAAGATATAAAAGTCTAGAGCCATCTCAATCCCGTTGTGCGAGAGGAGAAAGTCTCGTACTAAACTGAGACTCTCGAGAATATGGCCTGAGGGTGTTCTAAGGAGTTTTGATGTTGGGGCCAGCTTCTTACGACGTCTAAGGACATGTGCGAAAGAATTGGACATGATGTTCCCCCCAACAATCTGGTTATAAAGGATATCTACGGCTACCTTGCTTACGAAACCTCGAATGGTCTGCGAAGGTGAGTCAATCTGAATCACTTCAGAACAAAACTCAGTCTCATTTGACCATTCCATGTTTAGGATGGCAATAAGCTCCCTCACGGTTTCATTTAGGAATTATGTCTCCATATAAATGGAGGGGGTCTCTACCGTAGGCCTCTTCTGTGTTGTATAGTTCAAGGTATTCCCAAAGTCTTCAAAAAGATCTTCCTCGAACTCAAAGGGTAATCCGAGAGGTTGAGTTTCCTCTTCCTCAACGGATAAGGTCTCAGGAGCTGGACTGGGCAAGTCTATGGGTTCTACTTGGGAGTCTTCTTGCTTAGTGTTGGTCGCGTCAGCAGGAGAGTTTTCCCGGATGGCTGCTAGGACTTCTTTTGCTCTGGCCAGGGTTATGTGTAGGAATGAGCCTCCGGCTGCTATGTCTATGTACCGAGCATCTTCACTATTCAACCCAGACCGGAAATGCTGCATGAGCATGTAGTCTGGTAAGCCTAGATCAGTCCCGGTTAGACATGAGTCCTGGAATTGGTCCCATGCTTTGGTGATCGTTTCCTTCTCTCGTTGTTGGAAGTTAATAATCTCATTGTTGGCCATATAAACAAGGCAATAGACGATTTAATCCTTTATTTTATGATCGAATAAAAGAAGAGGTTAATCGTTTGCTTGAAGCTAAGTTTATTCGGCCATGTCGATATGCTGAATGGATCTCTAATATTGTGCCTGTTGAGAAGAAAGGTACTAATAAAATTAGAGTTTGCGTTGATTTTAGAGATCTTAATAGAGCAACTTCTAAAGATGAATATCCTATGCCTATAGCCGATATGCTCATTAATGATACTTTTGGACATAAGGTTATTAGTTTTCTTGACGGCAATGCAGGATATAATCAAATCTTTATGGCCGAGGAAGACGTATACAAAACGGCCTTTAAATGTCCTGGTTTTGTTGGTTTATTTGAATGGGTTGTGATGACTTTTGGTTTAAAGAATGCCGGCGCTACTTATCAAAGAGCAATGAATTTAATTTTTCATGACTTGCTTGGTATTATCCTAGAAGTCTATATTGATGATATTGTTGTTAAATTGGCCGGATTAAACTCTCGCTTGGCTGATTTACGTCTTGCTTTTGAAAGAATGCGTCGGTATGGTTTAAAGATGAACCCATTGAAGTGTGCTTTTGGTGTATCGGCTGAAAATTCTTAGGTTTCATGGTTCATGAAAGGGGCATAGAGATAGATCCTAAGAAAATAGATCTCGTCAATAAGCTTGGAGCGCCTACTTGTAAGCATGATTTGCAGAAATTCTTGGGCAAAGTTAATTACATAAGGCGGTTTATTTCTAACTTGTCCAGGAAAGTTAGTGCTTTTACTCCTATACTTCGGTTAAAGAATGAAGCCGATTTTACTTGGGGGGCAAAGCAACAAGAGGCCTTTGAGGAAATAAAGAGATATTTGTCTTCACCATCTGTGCTTAAAGCGCCTAAGAATGGGGTGCCATTTAGGCTTTATATTGCAGCCGAAGACAATGTTATTGGGGCAGTTTTGTCTCAAAAGACAAATGGCAAGGAGTATATTGTTACTTACCTGAGTCGACGCCTTTTGGATGCTGAAACAAGGTATAAACCTATTGAAAAATTATGCTTGTCCATATATTATGCTTGTACAAAGTTGAGACATTATTTGTTATCTAGTACTTGCATTGTAACATGTCAAGCCGATGTTATTAAATATATGTTGCATAGACTGATTTTAAGTGGGAGAATCGGTAAGTGGGCGTATGCTCTTATTGAATATGATTTGGCTTGTGAACCTTTGAAAGCTATGAAAGGCCAAATTGTGGCTGATTTTATTGTTGAACATCGAATTAAAGATGAGCATGATTTAGAAATTGATTACATGACTTTTACTCCATGGAAATTGCACTTTGATAGATCGGTTTGCAAGAACGGATGTGGAATTAGAATAGTTCTTGTTTCTCCTAATGGGGCTATTTTTGAAGCTCTTAGCCGATTAGAAGATGAGTGTACAAATAATCAAGCCGAATATGAAGCTTTATTATTCGGGCTAGAGATTTTGCAAGATATGGGAGTAAAGCATGTTGAAGCTTTTGGTGACTCATTATTGGTTGTGCAGCAAGTATCTAAGGTGTGTCAATGTTTAGAAGGTTCATTAAACATTTATCTTGAAAAGTGCCTTGATAACATACCATATTTTGATGAGTTCACCATATATTATGGTGTCCAAATCCTAGAGCTAATACTTTGGCACAACAAGCATCTGGTTATAATGTTCAGAAGAAACATTTTCATAGAAAAAGGCCGATGCTTGCTGTCGTTGAAGGAAAAGTTCTAGTGCTCACAGCAGGTTCAGACCAAACCGGTCAAACCGCTGCGCAGACCGGTTTAACTGGTTTAGAAACCGGTCAGACCGGTCCTGAAACCGATAAAACCGGTTCGTCGTCTTCTGGTTCTGATTCGGCCGTTACAAATTCTCAGAATAAAAAGGCCGAAGTGGATGATTGGAGAGCACCTATTATAAAATATTTGAAGAATCCTAGTTCTGGGACGACAGGAAAACTCGGCGTTTGGCTTTCAAATATACTTTAATCGATGATGAGTTGCATCGTCACACCGCCGATGATTTATTACTAAAATGTTTGGGTGCTGATCAAGCTAGATTGGCCATGGGTGAAGTTCATGAAGGAATTTGTGGAACGCATCAATCGGCTCCTAAGATGAAATGGTTGCTAAGAAGATCTGCATTTTATTGGCCTGCTATGATAGCCGATTGTTTTCGTTATTACAAAGGGTGTGAGAAATGCCAAAAATTTGGTAATATTCAGATGGTTCCTGCTGCATTGCTTCATCCTATTATTAAGCCATGGCCTTTTCATGGATAGGGATTAGATTTTATTGGCGAGATATATCATTCTTCTTCAAAGGGTCATCGCTTCGTGCTAGTTGCTACAGATTACTTCACTAAGTGGACCGAAACTGTTCCTCTCAAGAATATGACTCACAAGGAGGTAATTGAATTTATTACTAAGCATATTATTCATAGATACGGCATTCCACAAACTTTGACTACGGATCAAGGCACATCTTTCATGTCTAAAGAAGTGCGAGCTTTTGCCGATATGTATAGAATAAAATTGCTTAATTCATCTCCATACTATGCTCAGGCCAATGGTCAGGCCGAGTCTAGTAACAAGACTTTGATAAAGTTGATCAAGAAGAAGATAGAGGAAAATCCCCGAAGGTGGCATGAAGTGTTGTCTGAAGCTTTGTGGGCTCATCGTATATCTAGATATGGTGCTACCAAGGTTACTCCTTTTGAGCTAGTTTATGGTCAAGAGGCTGTTTTGCCCGTTGAGGTGAATCTGGAAGCTTATAGACTTGCTAAACAAAATGAGCTTTCGGTTGGTGAATATTATGATTTGATGATGGACAACATTGATGAGGTGATCGATAAGCATTTACAAGCTCTTAAGGAAATTGAAAAGGATAAGATCAGAGTTGCTAGAGCATACAACAAGAAGGTTAAAGAAAAGACTTTTCAGTTGGTGATCTAGTATGGAAGACAATATTGCCACTTGGTGCTAAAGATAATAAGTTCGGCAAGTGTCAGGGGTAGACCCCCAGGGGTACCCAGAAGGCGGATTGGCCCAACCAGCAAGGGGCGGCCCAATCCGAGTGCAACTGGATCGGTTTGTCAGACTGGGTGGCCCACCAGTCGGGAGGCCCACCAGTCGGACGAGCCGGATGGGCGTGACGGCGCGCGCGGCAAGGAAGCAGGCGGCGTATCCCGCAAGAAGCTCGGAGATCAAGATAAACTAGCCGGAATTATAGGGAAAGATATCTGTAATCATTATAGGATCGCATCCTTGTATTTCGGGTAGGTTACGATCTCTAGCCGACTTGTAACTCAAGGCAGCCGGACTATATAAGGCGCCTTGAGACCCCCCTCCAGAACACAACATCTACGATTACAACCCACGATACGAAACCTAGGACAGAACCCAACTACGGAGATCCTTCAGGAACTTCATACACAGCAATACAATCACCCCCAACACAGGACGTAGGGTATTACATCATCTCGACGGCCCGAACCTGTTCAATCCTTGCGTCTTGTGTTACCATCGACTTCTAATCCTCGATCTGTCCCTCATCAAATCAACCACGTAGGCTACCCTGTGTGGACTGCCGGGTCCAAACATCCGACAGTTGGCGCGCCAGGTAGGGGTTGATCGACGAGATCAATCTGCAAGCTCGATGGCATCCACTTCCGCCGTCATCACGCCGGCATCCATGAAGATTTCCATCGCTGAGGGGGCTATGTTCTTCTTCGGATCCATGGTCTTCACCGCCGGACCCGAGGGAAAGCTCTCCTTCACCCGTGACGCCAACCCGGAGGAGACAGCGCCTCGACTTGACGCTACGCCAGACGGGATCATCACCATCACCGCTCCGTCGCCAGCCATCGCCAACAACTCGGCAACTGCGACGGCCAGCGTCGTTCTCCCGCCATCCGGGGGGAACACGTCTCCTCTTGCACCGCCGACTGCTTCGTCCACTCCGCCTCCGCCACGCAGGGCGCAGGAGACGCCCGAAGAGCGAAGGCGCCGATGGGCTGCACGCCAACGCCAGTTTGAGGCGGACATGGACCACGCCATTGCTTCCATCGGTGAATGCATCGAACTCACCGAGTCCGCTCGTCAAAGCATCGCCTCGCCGACACGATTCCCGCTGGGACTCGGGAACAGCGGGGCCGTCTACCAGCAAGCACTCGGCGAACGCATAAACGCCGACTACTCCCCAGATGCGATCAGGGCGGTCGATCCCATCACGGCCACCCAGATCGGATCTACTCCGGACGTTGCGGCAACACAACACCTTCATCCTCACGATGCGCCGACTCCGCCTGAACCAGAACCAACTCCGACTTTCCCGCAGGTGACACGTGTCCTCCCTCCGAATAAGAGGATCACGCCTGCCAAGCGGGAGATGTTCATCTCCGACATATCCGCCGACGAGCCAACAGTCCAAGGCGAGGATCAAGCACACCGCGACGCCAGGATCGGGCGCAACGGTGAGAAGCAACGACGCCGCGACGCGCGGCGAGAACGCCGGAACCCTAGGGTCACGCGTAACCTCCAAGACGACTTCGTCCAAGAAATTGGCGGCGTGGGTGTTTACGCCACCCCGTCAGCCAACCTTGCCGCCGCGCACCAAGAGCTAGAAGGAATTCCGGAAACCCCGGAGCTCAACCGGATCAAGGTTAGGCTGACTGCAGCCGCAGGCATGATCAATGCCCACAGGGCTCCTGCTTCCTCGTCTCGCCACTCCAAGTCGGCCAGCCGCCGAGAAGCTGATCGCGACGTGGTCGAGCAGCCAGATCTCCGCGAACAACTCCGCAACCGCGATCTCCGAAGGAACCTTGACGACCGTCATCGGCGAAGGGACGAGGAAGAACTCCGACGGTGCGCCGAGTACAACCGTGAACACGGCCCCCCAGGGCTGGATCGCGACGTGCGCCAACGCCGAGAGCTTGAGGTCGCTGAGGCCGCACGCCGCCGAGAGTTCGACCGCAAGTACGGGCCTCCACTCGGATAAGACAGGCCGCCCCGGGCTAACACCCCGGAAGACTACTCCGCCGACTCAGGACACGCGGACGCCGGGAACCTCAACGACTGCGACGGCTTCCCGGCATTCACTGCCCGAGTAAGATCCATTAGAATGCCTGCTAACTTCAAACCTACAGGCATAGAGAAATATGATGGGAAGGCGGACCCGACGCTGTGGCTCCGGACGTACAGCATCGCCATCCGCGCAGTGAACGGCGACCACGACTCCATGTGCGCCTACTTCCCCGTCGCCATGACCAAGGTGGGGCTGACCTGGCTTCACAGCCTCGAGCCCGGCTCCATCGACAGCTGGGGCACTCTCTGCGACAAGTT
>QPGU01000129.1:0-23687 GCA_004135705.1 Alloteropsis semialata | reverse complement strand
AACTTTAATTACAATTGCTAAATAGGAAGGTCCCAAAGGGTACATGCGTCTTTTGTTCTCTCTTAATCTGTATTAAATTTCTAGAATGCCTTGTATCACGGGACGGAGACAATAATTCATAAGAGGTGACAACCACGTTAGTAACTAAAAATGGTTAGTGTCTCAAAGTGCATCTAGGCCTCCCATGTGTTTTGGTGATAATGACAATTAGAATTTGGGATTTGATGCTTGTATTGAAGTATATGCAGGAATAAAAGAAAAGAAAGGATTATGAATATCAAAAGAAGGTCCTCAATTGCTTATGTATGGTGGATGAGTTTATTGGCGATTTAAATTTATTTTTGGTTTGAATTTGAGTATAGGAATCACCATACTATCAAGGGGGACGTGTTTGATGAATCAAGAGTGCCTAAAGTGCTTAATTGAGATACTAACTACCCAAGAGAGAAATCTAACTTTAGATTTTCAGGCGCTGCACAGCTCCCTGTCGGAATTTCCGACATTGCGTCGGAAGTTCCGCTAGGGCCGGAATTAGCCGGTGCTGTATCTCCGTCACGCTCGGTTTGGGCTTGGAAGTTCCGGTGGGTAATGCCGGAAGTTCCGGTAGTTCTGTTCTTCGTGTTAACTCAAGTGACTTGGGCTTGCCCGGAAATATCCGGAGGACATTCTCCGGTGCGCTCGGTTTGGGCACGGAAGTTCCGGTGGGTAATGCCGGAAGTTCCGGTGGGGCTGTTCGTCAGGCTGATTCTTAGTTCAAAACAGTGCCTAGACGGAAGTTCCGACGCTATGTCGGAAATTCCGGAAAGTGACCTGGCAGTGCATAACGGCTAGTTTTTGGGGGCCTCTATTTATACCCCCTCAGCCCCCCACTTCATTTGCTGCTGACCTAACCCGAGACAAACACCTCTCCAAGCATTGAATTTACACTCCCAACTCCCTCTAGAGCCATTTCTTGCAAGGATTTGAGTAGGACATTGGTTGTGGGTGATTCTTGAGGTGTGAGAGTAAGGCTTTGAGTGAGTTCTACATTGGTTCATCTCAAGAAGCACTTGAAGCATTCTTTGATTCGTCGATTCACGTTTGTTACTCTTGGAGCTGAGCTCCTAGACGGTTAGGCGTCGCCGGCAACTCCCAACTTCGTGTGGTTGAGTGCCGGACGTTTGTAATCTTCATCTCTTTGTGGGACAATAGTAAGAATTTCAATCCGGCCTTTGTGGTTGATTGAAGGAGGCAAGGGGTTAGAGTTGACCCGGCTCTACGTGAGCACCTCAACGGAGACGTAGCTCCTAAGTGGAGTAAACTCCGGTGAACAAATCCTTGTCTCTTGTTCTTGTTATTGTTCTTCATATTCATATCGTTTTTAGCTTAAATTGACCCGATCTATATTGTTATAAGTTTCCGCTGCTAGAGATCATAGTTTTAAGCTTCCTTATACTTGTAGTAAACTTTCTATTCATATAGAATCTGCAGTTTCATTTCAGTTTTTGAATCTCGAATTCAGGTTTTTGTTGAGCCGGAAGTTCTGCCTCTGTGCCGGAAATTCCGGTAAGCCGGAAGTTCCGACACAGTGCCAGAACATCCGGCCCATTTAATTTTTATTGTGAAATTTGCAGAAATTTTTATACAGGCCTATTCACCCCCCCTCTAGGCCTAGTGTCGGTCCTTTCAATTGGTATCAGAGCCTAATCTCTTGATTTAGGCTTAACCGCTAAGGGAAAACACTATGGCCGGCAAAGAGGATGAAGTGGTTGTCACCGGTGCTTCCGCCAATGTCTCTGATGCTTTCGCTACCGCTGCCCAACTCACGAAGATCGGCCGCACAAGTCATCCCCCAACTCCATATGACTCAAGCTCAAGTGATGATGATGATTTTGATGTGAGCGATGTTGAGGGTGACTTTACCGAAGAAGAAAAGAAGAAGAAAAGAAAGGAGAAGCTAAAGAAGAAGTGTCAAGAGAAAGCCGAGAAGAAGGCTCAAAAGCTTCTCAAGAAAAAGCTCAAAGAAGAAAGGGAGAAGAATACTCTTGATGGGCTTCATGCGGTGCCTCATCCATATGGGCCATCTTCACAAAATACTTCTAACCCTTCTCCATTTTCATTTACTCCAGTTCCAATGGGCAAAGCCCCTCACTTTGATGGGAGTGACTATGCTCGTTGGAGTGATAATATGAAAATGCATCTTTATGGTCTTAATCCCGCTCTTTGGACCATTGTGGTTGTAGGTGTGAAACAACATGATGAGGATGAACCTATCACTCCGGAGCTAGAGCATGACATGTTTCGAAATGCTCAAGCCGTTCGGGTTATTAGAAGCTCACTTTGCACCTATGAGTACAACAAGGTTAGAGGGATTGAGAGTGCCAAGGAGATTTGGGACATACTTCAATTGTCTCATGAGGGCTCCGATGAAGTCAAGGAAGGGAAGATGGATCTACTCCAAGGGGAATTGGAGTCATTTGTCATGAAGAAGGATGAAACTTGTCGGATATCAATATCCGACCCTCTCACCGACGGGTGGGACCACGCAGATTCAGGAAGGAGATGGGCATAAGAAAGTCCATAAACAAGAAGAATGTTAGATCAGGGGAGGATCGATTTTCCCCCGGCTCGACTAACCTGATTCCGCCTCGGCCGACCCTCGCCTGCCTCGGCCGACCCGAGTCCGCCCTGGCCGACCCGAGTCCGCCCTGGCCGACCTGAGTCCGCCCTGGCCGACCCTCGTCCACCTCGACCGACCCTCGTTCGCCTCGGCCGACCCTCGTTCGCCTTGGCCGACTCCCGTCCCCCTCGGCCGACCCTCGTTCGCCTCGCCCGACCTCCCTCCGTCTCGCCCGAGTCGGCGTGGGCCCGGGACGGAGTGGAGTGCCCGGAAGACCCGGCGTGAGGATGTGTCTCCATGCGCCCATGCCACTTCCCATCGGCATTAATTGGCCTCACCAAGCACTGCCCGATGCAGCCAACAACCCCGAACACCACTGTTCCGCCCGTACGCGGGCGGAACGCGGGGAGAGCCACGTCCCCAACAACTCCGGGCATGCGCACGCAGGAAGAGCCACGTCCCCAACAACTCCGACCAGCATCGACGGGAGGAGAGCCACGTCTCCAACAACTCTGGTCAGCGTCCGCAGCGTCCCGTACGGCGTCCACAGTATCTCGCAGGCGGTGGAGCTTCCTCGGCAAGCCTTCTATTTTTCACTCTTTCTGTACACGCCTTGTAAAAGGTCAACTCTCCTGAGTATAAATAGAAAAAAGAAGCCTCAGGAGAGGGGACGAAGAACAGACGCACACACGACACAGACACAACCCAGAAACACACTCACAGAGACTTGGGAGCTCCTCCCTCTCTCGACCGCTTGTAACCCCCTACTGCAAGCAACGCGAGTAACACGAGCAGCCTCGAACTGGACGTAGGGCGTTAGTGCCTGAACCAGTATAATCCCTTGTGTCCTCTCGCGAACCATTCGGAGCCTAGACGCGCAATCCACGAGATTTACTTGTTGGTCATTTCGCACACCGACAGTTGGCGCGCCAGGTAGGGGCCTTGCGCGTTCATCAGGCTTTGGATGGCCACTCACGGATCGAGCTGGGCTCCTGGGACACGGCTGCGTTTCGGGAGTCTGGATTTCGTCATCACCAACGCCGGGGACGTGGAGAGGGTCGCTCTCGCGCCCCCGATCAACGCCGCTGACGCTGACGTCGCGACCGCCACCGAGGCCCTCGCGGACATCGACATCAGTACCCCTGGCGACGAAGCCGGCAACCCCCATTCGAGGGCCAACGAGGCCCCGCTATGGGAGCAGCTCGAGGTCTTCCTGGGACCACGGCCCACGCAGGAGGACGCGCGCTGTGTCAGGTTCGCCCTGGCGAACGTCGCTACTCAGCTTCTGGGAGGAGTCCCTCTCCCCCCGGAGATGCTGAATCTCATCCCACCGTATGCGGCTCCATACGGTCTGCGCAACGCGACGGAAGTCGTGTCCCGCCTGGTGACACGCCTCCTAAGCCCCACCCCGCCGGACAGCGAGTTCGTCGGGGTGATCGATCACGTCTCCGAATCGGTCTTTGACCTGCTGGACGATTCCGTTTCAGAGGCATCCGGCACGGAGCTCGTCGGAGAAAGCCATCACCCCTCCCGGGAATGCTTCATGGCGGACCCTCCCGACGGGGAGGAGGGAGAAGCGAGTGAGAGCGGCTCAGGGCCAGCGGGCCCTGACGACGGTCACCCGGTGGCCGACGCGCCCGTCGCTCCCGCTCCGGCTGCGGCCCAGGCCGCGGCAGTAGCAGGGCAGCCGGCCCCGCGAAGAGCGGCTACACCGCCCGGCGCTCCCAAGCCGACGACGCCCGGCAACGCCGGGAGGAGCTCCAAGAAGCCCGCCGCCGGTTGGAGCAGGAACGGGCGCGGGTCGAGCAGGAACGGGAGCGCATCGAGCGCGAGCTCCTGCAGATCAGAGACGCGCCTCCCGCGCGGGAGCGCGCCCGGGACGTGCAGCGCCAAATCGTCGACGATGACGGTGCCCCGCCCCCGTGTTTTGCCCACGCCGGACAAAACATAGCCGCAGCAGCCATGCTCGTGAGAGGGCTCCCCCCGCCGGTGACCCCGGAGGCCCGCAAGGCGCAGCGGGAACTCGGCGAGCTACTGGAGCGAGCCGCGGCGCAGCAGGCCGAGAGTTCGCAGTCGCGACGACGAGCGTCGCAGATGGGACACCGTGAGGCCTCGAGGCAGCTAGCCGGCGGGCGCGGCGGACGCGCCCAACAAGGGCATTCGGTGCACCAGCCCCGTCCCCCTGGGGACGCGCTTCCAGCCCGACAACGGGTAGGTCCGATCCAGGATGCTCGGAGCATACTGGACGCCCGCCGGCGACGACCCCCCGCGGGCGAACCCGAGCGACCGCGAGGACGCGTTCCCCGACGCGGCGGCCGGTACGACGACGACGACGAGGGCGAGGACGAGAGGACGCCGAGTCCGGAGGCGCCGGGCCCACGGGCTTTCAGCCCGCGGATCCGTGCGGCTCTTCGCCCCGCCAACTTCAGGGCCCCGTCGAACTTCCCGAGGTACGACGGGGAAACCGACCCCGAGCTCTGGCTCGAGGATTACCGACTCGCCTGCAGAGCCGGAGGAGCCGATGAGGATGACTTCATCATCCATAACTTGCCGCTCCATCTGGCCGACTCGGCCCGGGCCTGGCTCCAGCATGTCCCTACCGGACAAATCGGCTGCTGGTCCGACCTGAGGGAGGTCTTCGTGGGGAACTTCCAGGCGACCTACAACCGCCCTGGAAACCCATGGGATCTCAGGAGCTGTAGGCAGAAGCAGGGGGAGACACTCCGGGAGTACATCAGGCGCTTCTCCCGACAGTGCAACGAACTTCCCAACCTCGCTGACGCCGACGTCATCGGGGCATTCCTTACAGGGACGACGTGCAAGTCCCTCGTACACAAGCTCGGGCGGAAGAGTCCCCGTACCGCGAAGGAGCTGCTTGACATCGCCACGAGCCACGCGGCTGGCGAGGAAGCAGTGGGGGCCATCTTCCGCCAGTCCGCCGACCCCAACGGGAAGCGGACCGAGGAGGCGGAGGGAGGCCCATCGGGGCCCCCCGCCAGGAAGAAGAAGAAAGGCAAGGGCCGGCGAAACGACGACGAGGCCGCCATGGTGGCCGCCGCCGACCCGAAGCCGACCTTCAAGCCTCCAACTGGGGAGGTCCCTGACCACTTCGAGAAGAAGTGGAACGGGCCTTGCCCGAACCACGAGTACCCCGTCAAGCACCTGTACAAGGACTGCTCCCTCATGAAGAAATTCATGGCAGGGGGCTCCCGCAAGCCGGCACCTCGATCGAAGAAGCCCGACCCGACCTCGCAGGAGCCGGGGGCTGGCCAGGACATGGACGCCGACCCCTATCCGGAGCCGGACGGCTGTCTGATGATCTTCGGCGGGACGGAGGCGTCGGTGAGCAAAGGGCGAGCCAAGCTGGAGCGCCGAGAGGTGTACGCCGCCGAGCCGGCCACTCCGGCCTTCCTCAAGTGGTCGGAGGCGCCCATCACCTTTGATCGAGCCGACCACCCGCAGTTCGTCCCGAGGCCGGGTAAGTACCCCTTAGTGGTTGATCCGGTCATTGGGCGCAAGCGCCTCACCAAGGTGCTGATGGACGGCGGGAGCGGGCTGAATATCCTTTACGCCGACACGCTCGACTCCATGGGGATCGACCGAGGGCGCGTCCGCCCGACCGGGGCGCCCTTCCACGGGGTGGTCCCCGGTAAACAGGCCGTCCCCCTCGGGCAGATCGATCTGCCCGTCACGTTTGGGTCCCCGACCAACTTTCGGACGGAGACCCTCACGTTCGAGGTGGTAGGATTCCACGGCGCCTATCACGCCATTTTGGGCCGCCCATGCTACGCGAAGTTCATGGCCGTCCCCAACTACACCTACCTCAAGCTCAAAATGCCGGGGCCGAAGGGGGTGATCACGGTGGGATCGTCATTCCAACGGGCCCACCAGTGCGAGGTGGAGAGCTGCGAGCTGGCGTCGGCCGTCATCGCATCAACAGAGGAGTTGGACCCCATCAAGGCGCGCCTCGTCGAAGAGGCGCCCGACTTCACCCAAGGCCTGGCGTCGTTCGAGCCGCTTGAGGGCACCAAGGAGGTCCAGCTGGACCCCGACCACCCGAGCGCGAAGGTGGCGCGGATCGGGACCAAACTGTCCCCGAAATAGGAAGGCGCGCTCGTCGACTTCCTCCGCGCGAACGTCGACGTGTTTGCGTGGAAGCCCTCGGACATGCCGGGCATCCCGAGGGAAGTCGCCGAGCACTCCTTGGACATCCGAGCCGGGTCCCGACCCGTAAAGCAACGCCTGCGGCGCTTTGATGACGAGAAGCGCAAGGCAATCGGCGAGGAGATTGCGAAGCTCCTGGTGGCCGGCTTCATCAAGGAGGTGTATCACCCCGAGTGGTTAGCCAATCCCGTCCTTGTACGCAAAAAGAATGGGAAATGGAGAATGTGTGTTGATTACACTGCTCTCAACAAAGCGTGCCCGAAGGATTCCTTTCCTTTACCGCGCATAGATCAGATAGTCGACTCGACCTCGGGGTGCGAAACCCTGTGCTTCCTTGACGCGTATTCCGGCTACCACCAAATCGCGATGAAGGAATCCGACCAGCTCGCGACCTCCTTCATCACCCCGTTCGGATCGTACTGTTACGTGACGATGCCGTTCGGGCTCAAAAACGCTGGCGCCACCTACCAAAGGTGTATGCTTAGGTGTTTTGATGAACTCATCGGACCGACCGTTGAGGCATACGTGGACGACATCGTTGTCAAGTCCAGACAGGCCGACCGACTCGTGGCCGACCTGGAGAGCACGTTCGCCAAGCTCAGGGCGAACAGCGTTAAGCTCAACCCCGAAAAATGCGTCTTCGGGGTACCCAGGGGTATGCTCCTAGGTTTCATCGTGTCCCGCCGAGGGATAGAAGCCAACCCCGATAAAATCAACGCCATAACCAGGATGGGCCCGATTCAGAACCTGAAAGGGGTTCAACGGGTCACGGGGTGTCTGGCCGCCTTGAGCCGGTTCATCTCACGCCTCGGCGAAAAGGTCCTCCCGTTATACCGTCTCTTGAAGAAATCCGAGCGGTTCGTCTGGACGGACGAGGCGGAGACTGCGCTAAACCACATCAAGGCGATCCTGACAAACCCCCCGATCTTGGTCTCGCCAAACACCGGCGAGCCTCTCCTCCTCTACATCGCTGCCACCACACAGGTGGTGAGCGCGGCATTGGTAGTGGAGCGTGAAGAAGAGGGGCACGTTCTCAAAGTGCAGCGCCCGGTATACTTCGTGAGCGAGGTGCTCGCCGACACCAAGACGAGGTATCCGCAGATCCAGAAGCTGCTGTACGCCGTTCTCATCTCCAAGAGGAAGCTCCGCCACTACTTCGACTCGCATCCGGTCACAGTGGTGAGTTCCTTCCCCCTCGGTGAGATTATAAATAACCCAGACTCGACGGGTCGGATTTCGAAATGGGCTATGGAACTGATGGGCCAGGGCATCACCTATGCCCCACGCGCAGCCATCAAATCCCAAACCCTCGCCGACTTCGTTGCGGAATGGACCGAGGTCCAGCTGCCCACGGCCCCTGTCGAACAGGAGTACTGGGTGATGTACTTTGACGGCTCGTTGACTCGCACGGGAGCGGGGGTCGGCTTAGTTTTCGTCTCGCCCCTCGGAGTGCGGATGAAATACGTAATCCGGCTGCACTTCCCAGCTTCCAACAACGCAGCCGAGTGCGAAGCTTTGATCAACGGTCTGAGAATAGCTATCGAATTGGGAATCCGACGCCTCGAGATCCGAGGCGATTCCCGGCTCGTGGTCGATCAGGTCATGAAAGAGTCGAGCTGCGAAAGCGAGACCATGGCCGCGTATTGCCAGGAGGTGCGCAAGCTTGAGGACAAATTCGATGGCCTCGAGCTTCGGCACATCAAAAGGCGGTTCAACGAGGCCGCCGACGCCCTGGCCAAGAAAGCCTCCGGCCGGGAACCCGTCCCGACTGGAATCTTCGCTAGTGACCAACAACGCCCTTCGATAAAGCTTCCCTGCCTGGAGTAGACCGGACCGCGTGACCCGGGTTCCGCGGAACGGGGCGCTTCGGGCTCGGGGGCTAGCGATGGCGGAACTGAGGTCGCGGAAGGGTCGGGGGCCGGCGCCGAGCCGAACGAACAGGCTCTGTCCGACCTGCTCGCCCTCGCGGTTGCAACGCTGACCGAGGCCCAGGGACCAAACCCCGGCACCACGGATTGGCGGCAATCATTCCTCGACTACTTGCTACGCGAACAGCTCCCGACGGATAAGACCGAGGCCCGCCGGATCGCCCGACGCGCCAAATCTTACGCCATCCTGGAGGGCGAGCTGTACCGACGCAGCCCCACGGGAATCCTACAACGGTGCATTCCTGCCGACCAGGGAGTGGAGCTGTTGAAGGACATCCACGAGGGCGTGTGTGGCCATCACGCCGCTCCTCGCAGCCTCGTCGGAAACGCGTTCCGGCAAGGATTCTACTGGCCGACGGCGGTGAGGGATGCCACTAAGATTGTGCGCACCTGCGAAGGGTGCCAATTCTTTGCGAGGCAAACACACCTTCCTGCACAGGCCCTGCAGACGATCCCCATCACTTGGCCGTTTGCGGTCTGGGGGTTGGACATGGTCGGGCCCCTCAAGAAGGCCCCCGGGGGCTTCGATCACTTGCTTGTCGCCGTCGACAAGTTCACCAAGTGGATTGAAGTCCGACCAATCGCAACGATCCGATCGGAAGAAGCCGTCAAATTCTTCCTTGACATCGTTCACCGCTTCGGCGTCCCCAATTCTATCATCACGGACAACGGAACTCAGTTCACCGGGAAGAAATTCCTGCGTTTCTGTGATGACTATCACATACGGGTTGATTGGGCGGCCGTTGGGCATCCACGCACAAACGGGCAAGTAGAGCGCGCGAATGGGTTAATCCTGCGAGGGCTCAAACCTCGGCTGTTCGAGCGCTTGAAGAAGTTTGGAGGGCGATGGGTTGAAGAACTCCCAGCGGTGGTTTGGAGCCTGCGCACGACGGCGAGTCGCGCGACGGGTTTCACCCCGTTCTTCATGGTGTACGGGTCGGAGGCCGTGCTCCCGACCGACCTCGACTACGGGTCCCCGCGTGTCCGCGCCTATAACGACGAAGGCAATCAAACCTCTCTCGAGGACGCGGCCGACCAGTTAGAAGAGGCCAGGGAAATCGCATTGGCTCACTCGGCGAAATACCAGCAGTCCCTACGACGCTACCACGCTCGGCGCATTAGGGGCCGAGCTTTCCAGGTCGGCGATTTGGTGCTACGTCTCGTTCAGAGCAACAAGGACAGACACAAACTCTCGTCACCTTGGGAAGGCCCATTCATCATCTCACAGGTCCTCCGACCCGGCTCGTACAAGCTCAAGAACGAAGAAGGAGAGGAATACGCCAACGCCTGGAACATCGAACAGCTACGTCGCTTCTACCCCTGATTTTTCTAGGCTACTTTCCTTTTTCGTTAGTTTTTTCTTTTTCGCATCAAAGAGCGACGCCCGACCCTTGCCCATCGGCCAAGGGTCGGACGTCACTCGGGGGCTAACCTGCGTCCCCTGGGTCCTTGACCCTCGGCATATTCGTGTACTCGAGATTAAGGAAAAAGGGAGCGCCGGATAATGAAGTGGCGTGCGCTCGCCGGTCGGAATGCCAAATGAACAAAGGCCTCGGAGGCAACGGTTCTAAAGGCTCACTGGCAAACCCACTTCAGTCCGGTCGCACCCCGACGGCTTAATCAAAGAAACGCGGAAGGCCGAGTGTTAACGAACGCAGACGCTTAAGTTCATTACAAAAGATGAGTTTAACTGTCTGAAAACAAAAACAAAAACAAAAGCTAATCAGGGCGCCATCCACGGCCCCTCCTCCTTTGCAGTCTTGGTGGCGAGCACGGACGACAGCGGCGACACCTCCTCCTCGAGCGCGACCATCTCGTCGTACGTCGTGCCGGGAGCGAACCCGTCGGCGAGGTACTCCAGCCCGATCTCGGAGTAGTGGGAGCGAGCAACGGCGAAGGCGCGGCGCACCCCAAGGAAGAGCCCATCGCTAGCCATGGCTCGGGCGCGAGCTGGGATGCGCTCGACGTCGGGGACCAGCGAACTCGATCCCCGATCCGGCCGCACCCCGAGCTCGCCGAGCACAGCGCCGACCGCCACCCGAAGCGCGTCGTGCTCGTCCCCCTCCTTCTGCAGCGCCGCCCCGAGGTTGCGCGCCTCGGACCGGAGGCGCTCGACGTAGCGCGGTCCGCCGCCAGCGCTTCGGCCAGGGAGGCGCACTGCGCCTCGGCGTCCTCACGGGCACCCCGCTCGGCGTTGAGGGCTCGGCACGCCGCCTCGAGATCATGGGCCTGCCCCTCGGCGAGCCTCCTGGCCTCGTTCCGCTCCTCCACCGCCTGGGCCAACTGAGCGCGGTTCCCCTCGAGGACGGCAGTGACCCGGTCCCGGTCGGCCCGAAGACGCTCCGTCTCACGGACCAGCTCCAGCCGAACCCGCTCCCGAGCCGCCGAGTCCTTCTCCCAGGAGATTAGGACGTCGCTCTTCCGCTGGTCGGCCTCGTCGGCGTGCTGGCATGCTTCCGCAACCCGCCGCCGCAGGGATTCGATCTCTTGGTTGGCGGCGGCCAGCTGCTCGGCAAACTCGCCTCGCGCGTCAGCACGGGCGGAGGCGGCTTCTTGGCGGGCGACCTCCAGCTGCTCCCTCAGGGCGTCGCGCTCGGCGGTGATCGACGACAGCCGGCCCCACGAGTCCTTCTCCCGACGCAGGAAGAGGGACTTGTCCCGGCTGCGGGCCATCAGAGACTGCCCAAAAGCAAGTCAGAATCAGAAACCACCGGCGAAAAGAAGAAAGAGAAAAAGCGGGTGAAGAAGACTTACCTCCCCGCAAGGAATGGTGACGTCGTGGATGGCCCCCAGAGCGGAGTTGAGCGACCGAACTACTAGCTCAACCCCGGCACGAATCCGGGAGGCCTCGTCCCTCTCCTCAGCGTCGTCCAAGGAGAAGACAACGTCGCCCGAGGCGCGGTCGGTCCAGGTGAGGCGGGGGCCCCCGAACTCCAAGGGGTCGTCCCCCTGCCGGACGACCTCGCGACCCTCCGGGTCATCGGCGGCAGAACGGGCCCACTGACCCGAACCTGACCCCGCGCCGTCCTCCGCCCTCGCCACGGGAGGAATAGGCGCCGCCGTCTCGCCCGAACCGGGCAGCGGGTCGGTCCCGGGCGGCGGTGGCATCAACTTCGGGGATGGCCTCCTCCTCCTCGTGGCCGGCGGCGCTCGGCGACGCAGCCGGCGTCGGGTCCCTCTGGGCCTCGACGATCAGGGCAGCAATGGCATCGGGTTCAGGGAGGCCCTCCTCCTCCAGGCGGCCGGCGGCGCTCGGGGACGCAACCGGCGTCGGGTCCCTCTGGACCTCCTCCTCTTCCTCTTCGACCACCACCACTTCGGGCAAGTGCCTGACCACTCCGGCCGGGGGGACAGGACCCTCCTGACCGCCACCAGGACCGGGAGGTACCACCTCCTCCTCCTCCAACACGTCCCCGTCTGCCGCCGCCGACTCGGGCGGCACCTCGTCCTCCACCCCGGCCGGGTCGTCCGCGAGCGGAAAGTACGCCCCACGGAAGGCCTCCGGGATCTGCTGCTCGGGGAGGAGCGAGGCAAGCGTCCTCTCCACTTGGGGGTCGCCCATGTCGATCCCCCGATTCGCCGCTACCTCGACGGGCCGGCGCGCGAGCCGCTTGATTGGCGCCAGCGACAAAGGGGTCGCCTGGCTCCCCCTCCTGCAAACCAAAGAAATCTTCACATACTCCCCTCCTGCAAAATCAAGGGATCGACGAGAGAAAAGGGGAGAAACTCACCGGATCGACACAGGAACGGTGCGGGACGGTCGCTTGACCAGCGGAGCTGTCTCCGACTCCGAGCCCTCCTCCCGCGGCCGTTTCCCCCGGTCGGCCCTCGGCGGAGTCCGCCCTCGGGACGGTGGTGGAGTCGGCACGGGTCTGCCGTCGCGCGACGGCCCCGTGGCCTCCGGCGGCTCCCGACCTGCCAAGGGCTCGCGCTGGGGGGTCGGGCCGCTCCACCCGGATCCAGTGGAGGACTCCGAGGGGTACTCAAAGCCCCCCTCGAAGGAGCCCTGGTCCTCCCTCCACAGTCCGTCCTGCTGTGCCTGACGACGCCGCTCGCGATACGCCGCCTCGGCCTTCTCGCGGGCCAGCCGCTTCTTCTTCTCTTCGCCTCCGCCCTATCCTTCTTCAGCTTATCGGCCTCCGCGCGCGCACGGTTCGCGGCCCGAGTAACCGTATCTTCGGGAAGCGGGGGCCGGGAGGCCCTGAACGACAGGGAACGCTGGAGAAGAAGAGGGTCGGATCAGCCTCCGGATCGGGAAAAAGAAGCCGGTGAAAACAAAGAAAAAATCCCAACAGCTAACCTCGATAAGGGGCGCGCCCGTGGGGAGCATGACGGGGTGGTTCGGCAGCGGGTACCCCGCGGACGAACGCTGGACCGCCTCGCGGAGTCGGGCGACCATCTCCTCGGCGGAAGGTTCCCCGACCGCCATCACACATCCGGTCCAGTCCGCCGCCAGAGTCATCTGGTCCAGGCGCAGGCGGCGGGCCATCAGGGGGAGAACGCGGCGCGAGTGGTACGCCGCGATGATCCCGGGGCCGGTAACCCCGCGCTCACGAAGCCGGGCGACCGCCTCCCTCAGACCGCCCATCTGAGGCCGCTCGTCCTGGGGAACGCCCCAGTGCCAGCAGCTCGGCCGCCCCTCGAGGAGCCTCCCCGTGAAGGCCGGGAAGGGGGCGGCCGGGTCGCTCCGCAGGTAGAACCACCTCGACTGCCACCCCTTGTTGCTGGAAATCCACGGCAGCGAGGGGTAACTGTCACCCTGGCCGGAGCGCAGCCGCACCCCGGCGCAGCCGTACGGCCTCGGCCGCCCCTCCACCTTGACTTCCTCGACATGGAAGAACGACCTCCACAAGTTGAAGTGGGGCTCGATGCCGAGGAACCCCTCGCACATGGCAACGAAGACCGCCATGTGGAGCAACCCGTTGGGGTTGAGGTGCTGGAGCTCGATGCCGTAGTAGAACAGCAGCCCGCGGAGGAAGTTGTGGGGAGGCATTCCCAAGCCCCGCTCGTGGAAGGGGACGAAGGACACCACATACCCGTCGGGTGGAGCGGGGACCTCCTCGTTTCCCGGCGCCATCCACTCCACGAGGTTGGTCCGCAGGCACAGGAGCCCACGCCCCACCAGGCGCTCGAGCTCACCCTCCGTGACGGACGAGCGGGACCAGGCCATGGCTTGCAGGCGGAAGGAAGGAGAAGAAGAGCGGCGGCGGTGATTTGAGGACAGGTGAACGGAAGGGGAAGAGAAGCTCTCTCTCTCTCTCTCTCTCTCTCTCTCTCTCTTTCTCTTGCAGGCAGCGGCGGCGATTCGAAGGCAGGCGAGCGGAGGAAGAAGAAAGCCCGGGCCCCCCTCCCCTCTGCCTTAAATGGGCAGGTGAGGGAGCAGGCGCGACGCCTCGGGTCTCCCCCATGCACCTCAGTCCGCGGAGGCCACGCGGCCCACGACGCACGTCCGCGCCCTCCACGTCTCCACGTCCCGAGATTCGCGCCCAGGCTCTCTCTCTCCCTCCACCCTTTCGCATTCCGTTTCCTGTCTTTCTTTTATTTCGCGTCTATTCCGTTCTCCTGCGCCTTTTTGTCTTTCAGGAACAAGCCCGGGCCGTTTTTGGGCCCTAGGGACATGACGCGAAATCGAAAAACAGCCCAAGAGTTCGAAGGCCGGCCCTAGGGTCCGACGGCCGCTCTGAAGCGTCCGAGCGAAGGGGCAGGGATGGGCGGGCCCACTAGAGGCCACAGTCTCGGCACACGGGTGCCGAGGACGCCCAGACCTGCGTTCGAGCCTAAGAATCCTGACCCCATGTATCTCCCCGAAGAGAGGCGACGAGCCCCTGCGGTCGGTCGAACGACCGCGGGAACTAAGGGGGTCGGGAATTCTGGGGATTATCCGAGGTCGGTCACCAGTGATCCGGCGGTCCTCTCCCGGAGGAGGACCGAGGCCTCGCTCGATCTAGCCCGCTAGTAGCTCACCGGGAGCCGTGTTTCGGCCTACGCGGTAAAACACGAGGCGTGCCCTTACCTTCCGTCCCGCGGAGGGAATGCGTGAGGGGAAAACGATAAAAAGACGAAACGGCTTCCCGCCCGACCGACTCGGGGGCGCACTGGGGGGCTGAAATCGCAAAAAGAGGCCGACTGCGCGGCCGCAGAAAGACACCGCGAGTCAACCAGATTCCTTTATTTCTCAGATAAGGGTGAAAAGTACATGCGGCCAAAGGCCGTGAAATGGCACAAACGGGTTTCGCCACCCCTGGTGACGAAATCAAGTGATGAAGGGAGCAGGAGATCCGATGCAACAAGAAGGGCTGAACTGCGAGCATCGCAGTCCTTCTTGTAGCATCTCCCCGCCCGCCTTCGCCACAAGGGGAACTCGGCGGAGGATCGCGCCGCGGCGCCGTGACAATGGAGTGTCACAACCGACACCCTCCCTCGCCCTGGAACCGACGGTCGCCGGCATCGGCACCACATCGGCGCAAGGGAAAGAAGAGGAAGCGCGCAGGTGGCTGCACACGACACCTGCAACTGCCCTGGCGACGCAAGTCGAGGAGTGGCTTCGGCCCGCTGCGGCACACGATGCGTCCGGATGCCTGACGAACATGGCATCTCCGCTCATGCGCCTCCTCCCTCCCGTTCCTCCATCGCCGAGGCAGCATCAACGGACGGGAGGGGTCAGCGGAATCAAAGCCGTCCTTCACTTGCGACGCCGAGCAGCGCCCCTCCATGCCGGAACTCCCCGAGGTCGCAGTCATTCTTGTGGCATCAAGCGACTACTCTCTCGCCCCCTGGATCAGGGGGACGCCCTCGAGGTGGCTCAATGACTAAGGGCCTCATACTAACAAGAGGAAGAAGCGGGATAGTTGTGTGCCTCAGGAAGAAAGCCCGGGGAACCCTATTTATAGCCCGGAGATACCTGAGTCAGCACTCAGGCCGGGTACGAGAACGCACCGCGTGGCCATACATGCAAAGTGACAGAACCTCACCGACGAACAGTGAGCGCGGAAAGGGCGACATGACGGCTCGGAAGGGGGGCAGAACCTCTGACACGGGCAAGTCATGGTCCGACCCATCGGACAAAACGCGGCGTCACCCTGCGAGGACCGCGCAAAAAACGACAAACTTTACTTCAGCCTGCAGGCGAACCACCGTTCCCCTACAGGCTCGGGGGCTACACCCACCGGGTGCGCTCGCGCGCCCCGGCGGGAAAAAGGACAACCTCTCTTCAGCCTGCAGGCGAACCTCCGTTCCCCTACAGGCTCGGGGGCTACACCCGGTGGGTGCGCTCGCGCGCACCATCCGAGTGACATGAAAACCTACATCGAGAAAGAGCCTGCGCGGAGAACCGCCCGTCCTCCGAGCAGGCTCGGGGGCTACTGTCGGATATCAATATCCGACCCTCTCACCGACGGGTGGGACCACGCAGATTCAGGAAGGAGATGGGCATAAGAAAGTCCATAAACAAGAAGAATGTTAGATCAGGGGAGGATCGATTTTCCCCCGGCTCGACTAACCTGATTCCGCCTCGGCCGACCCTCGCCTGCCTCGGCCGACCCGAGTCCGCCCTGGCCGACCCGAGTCCGCCCTGGCCGACCTGAGTCCGCCCTGGCCGACCCTCGTCCACCTCGACCGACCCTCGTTCGCCTCGGCCGACCCTCGTTCGCCTTGGCCGACTCCCGTCCCCCTCGGCCGACCCTCGTTCGCCTCGCCCGACCTCCCTCCGTCTCGCCCGAGTCGGCGTGGGCCCGGGACGGAGTGGAGTGCCCGGAAGACCCGGCGTGAGGATGTGTCTCCATGCGCCCATGCCACTTCCCATCGGCATTAATTGGCCTCACCAAGCACTGCCCGATGCAGCCAACAACCCCGAACACCACTGTTCCGCCCGTACGCGGGCGGAACGCGGGGAGAGCCACGTCCCCAACAACTCCGGGCATGCGCACGCAGGAAGAGCCACGTCCCCAACAACTCCGACCAGCATCGACGGGAGGAGAGCCACGTCTCCAATAACTCTGGTCAGCGTCCGCAGCGTCCCGTACGGCGTCCACAGTATCTCGCAGGCGGTGGAGCTTCCTCGGCAAGCCTTCTATTTTTCACTCTTTCTGTACACGCCTTGTAAAAGGTCAACTCTCCTGAGTATAAATAGAAAAAAGAAGCCTCAGGAGAGGAGACGAAGAACAGACGCACACACGACACAGACACAACCCAGAAACACACTCACAGAGACTTGGGAGCTCCTCCCTCTCTCGACCGCTTGTAACCCCCTACTGCAAGCAACGCGAGTAACACGAGCAGCCTCGAACTGGACGTAGGGCGTTAGTGCCTGAACCAGTATAATCCCTTGTGTCCTCTCGCGAACCATTCGGAGCCTAGACGCGCAATCCACGAGATTTACTTGTTGGTCATTTCGCACACCGACAAAACTCTTCGACAAATGTATGATAGGCTCAAGTTGCTTGTGACCGACATTAGATATCTTGGAAGCAAGGATTGGGATGATAGCAAGGTCACAAAGAAGATGCTTAGAGCTTATGCTCCCAAGAACCGGACTTTGGCAACTATCATTAGAGGGAAGAAAAACTACAAGAAGATGAAGTCTATCCAACTACTAAATGAGTTGGAATATCATGAGATGAATGACTTGGATATCACCAAGTCAATTGGGCAAGATGAAGTCAAAGCCATTGCTCTCAAAGCCGAACCAAGCAAGAAAGTTGAATCAATTGAGAAGCCATCAAAGTCAAAGAAGAAAGTTGATTCAAGTGAAGATGAGAGCACGGATGAAAAAATGGCAATGATGGTCAAGAACTTCAAGAGGTTCATGAAGAGAAGAAGTGACAAGAAAAATAACAACTCAAGAAGATGCTATTCTTGCAAGAGAGTTGGTCACTTCATTGCCGAATGTCCGGACAAGAAGGATGATGATGATGAGGACCACAAGGATGAGAAGAAATCCAAGAACAAGGAGAAGAGGTACAAGGAGAAGAGCAAAGAGTACAAGAAGAAGAATGGCCATGCTCATGTTGGTGAAGGATGGGATTCAAGTGATGAGTCCGATGAAGAAGGTGTGGCATCCATTGCCATGCATGAAGTTTCACCAACACCAAGGCTCTTCAACAACCTCTCCGATGATGAAGATGATTACCCCATGTACTTCATGGCCAAGGGGACTAAGGTATCAAACTATTCCAATCCTCCATCATCTCCTACCTCCACATCTAGTAACGTAGAAAATGACTTAGATGAGGAAGAAGAAGCCGAACACAAAGCAAACATGATAAAAGAGTTTGGTAAAAAGCGTTATAAACAAATTAAAAAGCTTATGGAGAAATTGGAGAAAAGAAAAGAGAAACTTAGAGAACAAGAGGAATTGCTCATCCTTGAGAAGGAGAGAAACTTTGTTCTAGAAGAATCTC
This sequence comes from Alloteropsis semialata, assembly GCA_004135705.1. NCBI lineage: Eukaryota > Viridiplantae > Streptophyta > Magnoliopsida > Poales > Poaceae > Alloteropsis > Alloteropsis semialata. The sequence continues at coordinate 5,598 of QPGU01000129.1, read as the reverse complement.
TAGTTGAGGAAAAGGTGAAGGTTGAAAAGTTGGCAATGGACTTGTCTCTTGCCAATGATTCATATGAGAGGATGTCAAAGGAAAATGCTTTGGCAAATGATGCTCTAGCTAACCTAAAGAATGTGCATAGCGAACTTCAAGAAAGGCATTCACGCCTAGAAGACACGTACAAAGAACTTGAAGTTAGCTTTGGTACTCTTTGGGAAAGCACCAAAACCAACTCCAAAACTACTCTTGACTCCAATGTCTCCACTAGCAAAGGTTGCTCAAGATGTTATAATGTTGATATCGATGCTTGTGCTACTAACCTTTCAAAGCTAGAAGAGTCAATCAAGGACAAGGATGCTCAAATCCATAGATTGAACATGTATATTGGTAAGGACAAGCTCAAGGGTAAGAGTGAGTTTGATACTCACCCGGCTTACAAAGCCGCAAGGTATCCCACCATTCGTGATGGACTTGGCCACACAAGAGGAAACAAGACAAATGGTGAAGAGATTGTGAATGGCAAGTCACGTCCATTGTGGAAGAAGGGTGCCAACCTTGGTGAGTTGATGGACATGGCTCATGGTGTCACCAAGAAGAATGTTGCACAAGGTAAGGCCATGGTTGAGAGCACAAACAAGGTAAACATCAAGAGCTCAACCAAGGTTAATGCAAGCAACAAGAATGTGACACATTCTCCTTCTCCCAACTACGCCATTGACTACACGGTTGTATTCCAAAATGGCAAGATGGTGGTCAAGTATATTGGTGCTCACACTAGGAAGATGATGAGGAGTGTGTGGATACCTAAGATTGCTTACTCTAACCTTCAAGGGCCCAAACAAGTTTGGGTACCTAAATCTTGAGCTTAACTTGTTTTGTAGGCATATTCCTCCGGTGGGACTTCATGGTTGCTTGATAGTGGATGTTCAAATCATATGACCGGAGAGAAGAATATGTTCTCATTATTAGAAGATTATGATACACCTATTGAGAAGATCACATTTGGTGACAATAATCATGGTGATGTGGTAGGACAAGGTAAAATTGCTATCTCCAATGATTCATCACTTTCAAATGTTTATTTAGTTGATTCTTTGGGATACAATTTGTTGTCGGTATCACAACTTTGTGAGATGGGCTACAATTGTCTGGGTGTGTCCATTTTGAGAAGGAAGGATTCCTCTATTGCTTTTACGGGTCAACTTAAGGGAAAGCTTTATCTAGTTGATTTCACAACTACTAAAGTGGAACCGAAGACTTGTTTAGTGGCAAAATCTAGCATGGGTTGGCTTTGGCATCGCCGACTAGCTCATATTGGCATGAGGAACTTGACCAAACTTCAAAAGAATGAACACATCCTAGGACTAACAAATGTTGTCTTTGAGAAAGATAGGTTGTGTAGTGCATGTCAAGCCGGGAAGCAAGTTGGTGCTCCACATCCACCCAAGAATATATTATCTAGCTCAATACCCTTGAAGCTTCTTTACATGGATTTATTTGGACCCATTGCTTACGTTAGCATTGGGGGCAACAAATATGGTCTTGTCATTGTGGATGATTTCTCTCGGTTTACTTGGGTATTCTTTTTGAAAGAGAAGAGTGAAGCTCAAGGAATTATCAAGAAGTTTATTAGAAGGGCTCAAAATGAGTTTGAATTGAAGGTCAAGCGCATGAGAAGTGACAATGACTCGGAGTTTAGGAATACCGGTGTTGAGGAATTTCTTGATGAAGAAGGCATCTTGCATGAGCTCTCTGCCCCCTATACACCTCAACAAAATGGTATTGTTGAGAGAAAGAATAGGACATTGATTGAAATGGCAAGAACCATGCTTGATGAGTATAACACTCCGGATATCTTTTGAGCCGAAGCAATCAACACCGCATGCCATGCCACCAACCGGCTTTATCTCCAAAAGTACTTGAATGAGACTCCATATGAGATAATCACCGGTAACAAGCCTAAGGTGCATTACTTTAGAGTTTTTGGTTGCAAATGTTATATTCTTAACAAGAAGGCCAAAAGTTCTAAGTTTGCACCTAAGGTTGATGAAGGTTTTCTACTTGGTTATGGTACTAATGAACACGCCTACCGTGTCTTCAACAAAACCACCGGTTGTGTTGAGGTCACGGTGGATGTGAAATTTGATGAATCAAACGGCTCTCAAGTAGAGCAAGTTGAAAATGACCTTGTAGATGAAGAAGAGCCTCCAAGTGAATCCATCTTGAAGATGGGATTAGGTGAAGTAAGGCCAAGGGAGACTCTCATGAAGGATCAAGTGCAAGCTCAAGCTCCGGATGTTGGTACTAGTGATCCATCTTCTTCAACAAGGGTTGAACCATCCACTTCTCCTCATGGTCAAGATCAAGTTCATGGTGACGATCATGGTCATGGCATTGATCAAGGGGGAGGTCAAGATGAAGCAACTCATGACATTGCTCCTCAAGCTAATGAAGAAGATGATGATGGGCCTATTCAAAGGCAATCTCAAGTACCTCATCCTAGAGTTCATCAAAGTGTCCAACGGGATCATCCCGTGGATAACATTCTTGGGAGCATCCGAAGAGGGGTAACTACTCATTCTCGTTTAGCAAACTTTTGTGCTAGTTACTCGTTTATTTCCTCTTTGGAGCCTCTCAAGGTTGAAGAAGCACTTGGTGATGCGGATTGGGTAATGGCAATGCAAGAAGAATTGAATAACTTCACAAGAAATGAAGTTTGGGAATTGGTGAAGCGACCCAAGCAAAATGTGATTGGCACCAAGTGGGTTTTCCGCAACAAACAAGATGAACATGGTGTTGTCACAAGAAACAAGGTAAGGTTGGTTGCTCAAGGGTTCACTCAAATTGAAGGTTTGGATTTTGGTGAAACTTATGCTCCCGTAGCTAGACTTGAATCAATTCGTATATTACTTGCCTATGCTACTCACCATGATTTCAAGCTTTATCAAATGGATGTGAAAAGTGCATTCTTGAATGGGCCTCTCTCCGAGTTGGTATATGTGGAGCAACCACCGGGCTTTGAAGATCCCAAGCATCCCGACTACGTGTACAAGCTCCATAAGGCACTCTATAGGCTCAAGCAAGCTCCTAGAGCATGGTATGAATGCCTTAGGGAATTTCTTCTCAAGAACGGTTTTGTAATGGGCAAAGCCGATTCTACTCTCTTCACTCAAAAAGTAGACAATGATTTATTTGTTTGTCAAATATATGTTGATGATATTATCTTTGGTTCTACTAATGAAAAGTTTTGTGAAGAATTTAGTAAGATTATGACCAAGAGGTTTGAGATGTCCATGATGGGTGAATTGAAGTTCTTTCTTGGATTTCAAATCAAGCAATTGAAGGAAGGAACTTTCATATGTCAAACCAAGTATGTGAATGATATGCTCAAGAAGTTTGACATGACCGATGCAAAACCCATCAAGACACCCATGGCCGTCAATGGACATCTTGATCTTAATGAAGATGAAAAATCCATGGATCAAAAGGTATATCGCTCCATGATTGGTTCTTTGCTTTATTTTTGTGCATCTAGGCCGGATATTATGCTTAGTGTGTGCATGTGTGCAAGATTTCAAGCTAATCCTAAAGAATGTCATTTGATAGCCGTTAAGAGAATTTTGAGATATTTGGTGCATACTCCATTTATGGTATTCCAAGGGCTCCACTTTTGATTTACTTGGCTATTCCGATTCGGATTATGCCGGTTGCAAAGTAGATCGAAAGAGTACTACCGGGACTTATCAATTTCTTGGCCGGTCCTTGGTGTCTTGGAGTTCTAAGAAACAAAATTCCGTTGCCCTATCCACCGCCGAGGCCGAGTACGTTGCAGCCGGTGCTTGTTGTGCTCAACTACTTTGGATGAGGCAAACCTTGAGTGACTTTGGTTGTGAGTACAAAAATATCCCTCTCTTGTGTGACAATGAGAGTGTCATAAAACTAGCCAACAACCCAGTCCAACACTCAAGAACCAAGCATATTGACATAAGACATCATTTCTTGAGAGACCATGAAGCCAAAGGAGATATCGCTCTAAGCCATATGAGTACCGAAAAACAACTAGCCGATATCTTCACTAAGCCTCTTGATGAGCAAAGGTTTTGTGCTTTGAGGAATGAGCTAAATATCTTGGATTCTCGTAACGTGGTTTGAATTGTTGCACACACCCATTGTTTGATGCTTAGACTAGGCAAAATTGATTTATTTGTGTGAGTTTTTCAAAATATTTGGATTTGTGATCGTTGGATCATTCCTTGGCTCAAATGATCATGGTTATGTATTGTTGAATGTGGCTGATCATTTTGAGTCAAGTTTCTTACATGTCCGATCTCCAAATCTATCAAAATCTCAAATCAAATCTCATCTCAAAATCTGTTTTTAATCCAGAGCCTGTCGGAACTTGCCACCGGAATTTTCGGTATAAATCTCCGGTAGCCTCTGTTGCCCCGCCGGAATTTGCCGGCAGCTTTCTCTGGCAGCCTCGGTGGCATACCGGAAATTTCCGGCAGCCATCCACCGGAAGTTCCGGCAGGCGCCTCGACTATATAAGTCGGGCCAACCGTTACCTAGCCCTAAAAAAATCAGTTCATCCACTTCCAAGCCGCCGCCCCTCACCTCTCTCTCACAACCCCGGTGGGGGAACTTGATTTTCGACCGTGAGACTTCGTTTCTTGGTGTTGGGTTTAATTCCCCACCCTTCGGAAGTTCCGTTCCTCCGCGAATCTTCATCGAATCGCGCGGGAAATCTCAAAGGTATTTCATTCAAAATCCTCTTGCCCCGATCTTTCAATGCCGTAGTTTCTAGGGGATTTCCTTTTGGGGATTGGTTCATATACCTCTTTAGATGCAATGCCTATGATATGGTGGAGTTTGGTGGGCTAAATCAATCAATCCCTTGATTTCTTGGTTGGGCGCTGGTGCTGCCGGCAATTGCCGACCCGGCTTGTGCCAGAATTTCCGGCAGGGCCCTGTGTGCTGCTTCTAAGCTATATCATGAATCCTTTGTGATGGTCCTAAGCTTTATTATCCTTTATCTTTCCAGATGGGCCGTGAACGTCCACGTGGTAAGGGCGTTGTCATCCGCACTCCATCACCATCTCCATCACCCTCTTCAAGCGAGACCGAATCGGATGTGAGGGCTGATTCACCAAGAGGGAAAGGCAAAGGGAAGCGAGTAAAGAAGCAAGCTGTGCCCAAGAGGGGCCTTGGAAGAGGACGTGGAAACCCTCGAGCCCCTGCTGATCCTCCTCGTGGTCGTCGCACCAAGCAAGCAAATGTGGATACGACCGGTGAGAGGTATATGGATGATATTGATCTTTCCATTCTTGAGAGTCAAGTCATCAAGGCCCATCCTCCTGTTAGAACCTCAGCTGATCCACCTATGATGGACTATAGCAAGGGGGAGACTAACATGAAGTCTCTAAGATATGGTGAAGATCCTCGTGCTGCTCTTTCCAAGGAGTTCAAGGGTGACCCTCGTTTTTGGTTACCCTTTCAAGCAGATTGGTATGAGTCAGTCATCATGAGAAAGAAGTCCATCACCACGGATATGAAATGGATTGACTGGGCTTATCTCAAAACTCTTGGCTCGCCGATTAGAGAAGTGGTTGT
>QPGU01000128.1:0-23690 GCA_004135705.1 Alloteropsis semialata | reverse complement strand
CCAATGGCGATGTCGACATCGGGCAAAACGAGCGAGAGGGTGAGTGGGTTCTGAGCGCTGCATGTGTGTGCGTGCAGGGAAAAGCTTGGGCTTTTATAGAGGGGCGGTGGGGGTCAGGGGAGCTCGGCCAAGAGGGAGGGAGCCCGGGATAAGGGGCGACCAGGGCGCGGGCTGTTGCCAAGGAGAGCGGAGAGATGGGGGGCGACTCGGGCTGTTGGCTGTGGGAGCGGGGCGCGGTTGCAGAACGTGGGTGGATAAGGACGTGCGGGATGGGGTGCAGCGGCACGCGCGCGGGATGCTCGGCGGCGGTTTGGCGAGCGTCGGGAGGAAGGGGACGAGGCCGACAGGCGGGGCCCGTCGGGCAGTGAGAGAAGATGGAGAGGGGCGTGCGGGAGAGGGAGCCAAGTGGGCCGGTTGGCTGGGCCGCTTGCTGGGCCTGGCGGGGAAGAAAGGAAGAAAGGAAAGGGGAGGGAAAGGGATTGAGTTTGAACTTTGTTTGAGTTGGATTTGGAGGATTTGGGAGGAATTTGAGTGGAGTTTGGATTTGAAGCAGATTTGGGAAGTCATACAATCAAACAAAAACACATGCAAAGGCATTAAATGCAACATTCACTTGTTTTACTAAAGTTAAGTAATTATTGTTTAAGTATTTAGGGCCACAATTTAAATAAAAGAAAACTCATTAAACCTAGATAAATCTAAATAAAACAAAAGTTGCTATAATTTATTAAGTGATAGAATTTGGGTGTTACAAATCCTACCCCCCTTAAAGAGAATCTCGTCCTCGAGATTCGGATAGATTTGGGTACAACTGTGGGAATTCTGCCATGAGCTCATCTTCTCTTTCCCAGGTAGCTTCATCCTCTGAGTGATGACTCCACTGCACTTTGCACATTTTAATGACTTTGTTCCTCGTGGCTCTTTCTAATGTTTCTAAGATTTTGACTGGGTGCTCTGAATAAGTCAGATCATCTTGCACGTTAAGCTCTTTCAGTGGTAGTTGCTCTTCGGGTACTCTCAAGCACTTTTTCAACTGAGAAATGTGGAACACATCGTGAACATCCGACAATCGCCCGGGTAACTCCAGCTGATATGCCACTTCACCTTTCCTTTCCAAGATCTGAAAAGGACCAATATAGCGAGGTGACAACTTTCCCTTGACTTTGAATCTGCGGAGGCCTCTGATGGGTGACACCTTGAGATACACATAATCTCCTACCTCAAACGTCAATTCTCTTTTCTGGGTATCGGCATAACTCTTCTGTCGTGACTGAGCAGTCCTGAGATTATCCCGGATTATCTGGACTTGTCTTTCGGCTTCTTGCAGAATTTCTGGTCTGAAAACCTGACTTTCACCTGTCTGACTCCAGTATAGCGGTGTCCTACACCTTCTTCCATACAGAGCTTCGAATGGAGCCATCTTGAGACTAGCTTGATAGCTGTTGTTATAAGAGAATTCTGCGTATGGTAAACTCTTATCCCAACTGCCTCCATGCTTTAAGGCACAAGCTCGTAGCATATCCTCTAAAATTTGATTTGTCCTCTCAGTTTGACCATCTGTCTGCGGATGATATGCTGAACTGAAATTAAGCTTGGTGTCCATTGACTCATGCAGTTTCTGCCAAAAACAGGACGTGAACTGGGTACCTCGGTCAGACACTATCTTCTTTGGCACTCCGTGTAAACACACAATTCTGGACATATACAGCTCTGCAAACTTGACTCCCGAGTATGTGGTTTTGATTGGAATGAAGTGAGCAACTTTGGTCAATCTATCCACAATAACCCATATAGAATCATAGCCATCTCGAGTGCGAGGCAATCCGATGATAAAGTCCATACCAATTTCTTCCCATTTCCACTTGGGTACCTTCAGCGGCTGAAGCAAACCTGCTGGCCTTTGGTGTTCCGCCTACACTCTTTGGCATACGTCACACAAAGCCACATGAGTTGCCACGTCTCTCTTAAGACCATACCACCAATATTTCTCCTTCAAGTCCTCGTACATCTTGGTACTACCGGGGTGAATGGAATAGACAGTGTCATGGGCTTCCTTCAGTATGAGCTCCTGAAGATGGTCGTAGTCGGGTACACAGATCCTTTTTCTGAACCAAACAGTGCCTTGATCATCTTCAGTGAAGTCGGTTGTTTTCTCTAAACCAATTAGAGCCTTGATTTCTTTGATCTTAGCATCCGTCAACTGACCTTGCCTGATTTACTGCTCAAGAGTGGGTTCAATCTCCATAGTCATAGCTTCTGAGTTATAGAGAATCCTGAGATTGAGTCATTCCATTTCCCAACACAATTCTTGAGGCATCAGTCGAGCTATAGCCATGTTAGCTTGACTCTTTCGACTCAAAGCATCTGCCATGACATTTGCCTTGCTAGGGTGATGCTAGATATCCAAGTCATAATCCTTTATCAGTTCCAACCATCTGCGCTGTCTGAGATTGAGATCTCTCTGAGTGAAGATATATTTCAAGCTTTTATGATCCGTGAAAATCTGACACTTATTTCCAATCATATAATGTCTCGAGATCTTCAGTGCATGCACAATGGCGGCTAATTCCTAATCATGAGTTGGATAGTTTTGCTCATGCTTCCTCAGCTGTCTTGATGCATAAACTACCACTCTTCCTTCTTGCATAAGCACACAACCAAGACCGAGACGTGAAGCGTCACAGTAGACATCGAACCCTTTGTGTATATCTGGCATTATCAACACTGGGGCCGTGGTTAACCTCTTCTTCAACTCTTCAAAACAATTCTGACAAGCTTCATCCCATTTGAACTATCGTTCTTTTTCTAATAATGAAGTGAGCGGTTTCACGATCTTGGAGAATCCATCAATGAATCTGCGGTAATATCCTGCCAAACCAAGGAAACTCCTGATCTCGGACACATTCGTAGGTGGTTTCCAATTCAACACATCCTGAACCTTGCTGGGGTCAACTGCTATTCCTCCGTCGGTGATGACATGACCAAGGAAAGAAACTTCTTTCAACCAAAAATCACACTTGCTGAGCTTGGCATATGGTTCTCTCAGAGTTTCTGTAATACCAACCTTAGATGTTCTTCATGTTCTTCTTCGTTCCGAGAAAACACCAAGATGTCGTCGATGAACACCACTACAAACTTGTCAAGATACTCCATGAACACCTTGTTCATCAAGTACATGAAGTATGCCGGGGCATTGGTCAATCCAAAAGACATCACTGTGTACTCAAATAACCCATATCTGGAGGTGAACGCTATTTTGGGAATATCTTCTGGTTGGATTCTCAACTGATGATATCCTGATCGTAGATCAATCTTGGAGAATACTTTAGCACCTCTCATTTGGTTGAACAGATCTTCAATTCTGGGTAGTGGATATTTGTGCTTGATGGTAGCATCATTGAGAGCTCTATAATCAACACACATCCTTCTAGTGCCATCCTTTTTATCAACAAAGATGACAGGGGCTCCCCAAGGTGATGAGCTAGGATAGATATATCCTTTTCCTAATAGCTCTTCTATTTGTTTCTTTAATTCTCTCAAATCCTTAACATCCAACCTATAGGGTCTTTTGAATATAGGTGCAGTGCCAGGTAAGAGATCAATACGGAACTCAATGTCACGGTCTGGTGGCATACCTGGTATACTCTGGAAAGACGTCGGGGTATTCACTCACGACCTTGATCTCTTCCAATGGTGTTCCCTTGATCTGATTCACAGTTGCTTCATCATTGGACGACATGTTAGCCACGAACTCAACCTGATCTCCTTGAGGATTGGTCAAGAGCACTGACTTCTTGGCACACTGAATAACTCCCTTGCATCCAGATAACCAATCCATCCCAAGAATCACATCGATCCCATTAGACTTTAGTACTATCAGATTTGCTGGAAAGTCTACCCCCATGATTTTCAGATTTACCCATGGGCATAAGTGAGTAGCCTTCATCTTATTGCCCGGGGAACTAACTAGCAGGGTTTTCTTCATAAGGCTCATAGGTATATTATGTTTTTCCACAAATTGCTCAGTAATGAAAGAATGCGATGCTCCAGAATCAAACAAAACTAATGTAGGTTCAGAATTGATGAGGAACGTACCGAGCACAACGTCTTGAGCATCCTGAGCCAATTCAGCTGAGACGTGGTTCACCCGACCACGCATGAACTTCTACTGACCCTTGTTGCCCTGGGAATTCTGATTCCCGTTGCGCATCTGTGGAGCCTGCTGACCATTGGTCCTCTGACCCTGTGAATTCTGCATGTTGCCCTTGGGGCAGTTGTTAGCATAGTCTCCCAGTTCTCCACACTTGAAGCAACCATTTGGAGGAACTGGTGCAGCTGAGCTGTTGTTGTTGCCATTGTTGTTGCACACTGGAGCACTAGAAGAACTGCCAGACCTGTTCTGCTGGAAGTTGGGGTTGCGCTGGGCCTGCTGGTTGAAGCGTTGGGGCTGCTGCTGGCCACGATACTGCTGGTTCTGCTAAAAATTTCCGCCTTGCCCTCCAGAGCGGAACTGGGATCCCGGCTGAGAGTTGAAGCGCGGACGGCTGTTGCTGGACTGTCCCTGTGACTGGGACTTCCTCTTGAGCTCACTGAGCTCCTTGCGGGTACTCTCCAGGCCAATAGCTTTGTCCAAGAGCTTCTGGAAGGACGGGAAGGTGTGGCTCTGCAGCTGGTACTTGAGTGGACCGATCAGACAATCCAAGAAGCGGTCCTGCTTCTTCTCGTCTTCATCAACTTCATTGGGCGTGTAGCAGGACAGCTGGATGAACCTGTCCCGATACTCGCTCACTGACATGTGACCTTGCTTTAGTGCCAGGAACTCATTCTTCTAAAGTTTCATCACACCAGTTGGGATGTGATGCAAGCGGAAATTGTCCTGAAACTCTGCCCAGGTGATGGTGTTGGCGTCAGCATGAGCAGCAGTGTACGCATCCCACCAGTCAAATGCGGATCCCTCCAAGTGTCCAGCAGCGTACAAGACCCTCTCATAGTCAGTGCACTGCGTGATGTCCAGCTTCTTGCCAATGACCTTCACCCAGTCATCAGCATCCAGAGGATCCGTCGAGTGAGAGTAGGTTGGCAGGTGGTGACTCATGAACTCCCGGTGTCTGTCCCGGGCTTGCGGGTGGTGACTCATGAATTCCCGGTGCCTGTCCCGGGCCTGTGGAGCCATCTGAGGAGCGTGCTGGTTCTGCTGTGCTTGCATGTTGTGCACAGTGTTAGTCAGGTCCTGCAGCAACTGCATCTGGGCTGCCAAGAACTGCTCCATTGCTGGGTTTGGGGGTGGAGGTGGTGCTTGATTCTACTGGTTAGCAACATGAGCACGCCTGACACTCGGAATGTCTTGTTCTCCGCCTCTCCTGGCATTTACCATCTGATTGTTAGAAGAGTACTTTAGATAAGGCAGATATACTGATAAGATAGAAAGAAAAAGAACAGAGCCAAGATAGAACTAAAACTGATTTTAACTTTAATTTAATAATGCATTTGTGGCCATCACTCCACAAAAGCATGACAGTCATTACATAAAAGATCCAAATCAAACAAGTAGCAAACAAGCAAAGATAAACATCGCACATCCTCGTAGGAAAGAATCTAACACGATGACTTATTTTGGTGGACTCCCTAATCCTAGCCTAGGAGACCGGTGACAGAGCCTGGTGCACCGAGACGAAGCGTCTTGCGCAGAGGCGAAGCGGCGGGGAAGTCGGCTGTCTCTGCCTCCGCTGGGGGAGCATGTCCCGCCACCTGTGCCTCCAGCTACCTGATCTTGGCCTGAGCACCAGCCAATCTCTCGTAGGTCTCCAAGAGGTCCGAAGCAGTGTTCTCCACATCTGTGTTGAGGGCGGCGGCGACGCAAGCGAGGATGTTGACTCGGGGCTCCCGAGGTCCTCCAAGTGGCACGTGGGTCGCCTCTGTGCCACAAGCCCGTCGTGGAAGGTGGCAGTACTCTGTGATGCTCAGCTCACCACGGCGAACGTGGCTGAGAGACCACAGAGCTCTCCTGGCAGCGTTGCTGACGGCGGCGGAGACGGTGGAGTACGGGATGTCGGAGTAGTGCACCAAGACGGCCCTGTATCCATCCGTGTCGGTAGCCTCCCAGATGTTTACTTGGCTGATGTAGTAGATCGGCATCCCTGGTCCGTCGACGCGCTGCGAGATGTACAGGGGTTTGGTGTTGTTGCCCAGCTCCCGTAGCACCTCCACAAGCAGCTTGGGGAAGGCGCCGGTCTCGTCGTCGGAGGTGCGAGACTCTTAGGATGTCCTCACAACCTCGGCCTCATCAGCTGGCACCTCATTTTGGCCAATGTCAGAACCGTCGTCCTGGGCCTAAACCTGGTCATCCTGACCATGGCCCTGGTCATCCTCCTGGGCGTCCTCGCCCTGCTCGTGGCCGTCGTCCGGCTGTCCTCCAGCAACAGGTACTGGAGCGTCCTGAGTAGGAGCGGCAGGTACTGGTGGAGCGTCAAGTGCGGGGTCCACTGGGATGAGGTCTCCGTCTTCATTCTCATCAAAGTAGTAGAGCTCCATGGGCTCTTCCTCCTCCTGTTCCACCACTGGGGGAAGCCGCGAAACTGGCTGTGCAGGAGCGATGCGCCTCCTGCCTCCGGTGCTCTTGCGTGCCGTCTGCCTCTGCCTGACCATCTGTGATAGAGCAAGAACAAAACTAAGTACAAGAGCAAAAAGAGATAGAACAGGAACAGAGTAAGTTTTTATGCAAATAAATTTTTCCTCGTAGTAGAAAGGCTGACTAAGAATGTGAATCCAAAGTTTCGACCATTTTCTAACTAGGCTAGTGTCCTACAGTCAACCAGGCTCTGATACCATTTCTGTCACCCCTGATTTTAAGGACAAAATCGAATGCATCATATATGTGTGCCAGGATTTGTTCATCACACATATGCTGACTTCATCAGTGTAAATATCAAAAGACAATGTTCAAATCGTGCAAAGAGAGTACATAACTTATTACACTCATCGATATTAGACACGAAGGTCTTAAACATTCGTCGATAAGCTAAACGAAACAGCTTCACGACTCCTTCCACAGGCTATTGACTGGTTGACGCACGCCTTAGAACTCCTCGAAGTCACTGTAGTACTCCACTTCATTGTTTTCTTCTGAACAACAGTTGTTTAGCAAGGGTGAGTACACTTATGGTTGGTACTCAACAAGTGGGGGAATATGTAAGGCCATCAAAGGGGGTTCAGGCTCATGCGGTTAGCACTTTTAGTTGGTCAAGTTTTATTAGCAAGCACCTATTTACTAGATGTAATTATATACCAATACAAATTAAGCAAGGTTGTGGGATATGGGTACCTCTGGGCCCACTACCGACCGGATAGCCAGTCGGCCTGGTCCCACGTCTAACAAGGATGTGGGCTGACCCCAGGCCGGCCCACGAGGATCCCTGACTTGATGGACAAGATTGGAGAAGACTTAGCCCTCAAGGTATTCGGCGATATCCTCAGATCCCGCCCGGAGATCACGGCAATTATGTTGTAACCGACTTGGATTAGTTTCCTGATTTGAGCCGGACAGTAATTAGAAATAACCGACTTGTAAACCCTAGGCCGTCAGCCTATATAAGGCGGCCTAGGTCGACCCCCTTAGACATCTGATTCCCACGCCATTCATCCATTGTAACCCAGTGGCATGTGCTGCGGAGAGTTGCAGAGTGTGTTGGGCCGAAGTACACTGCAGTACGTAATTTCCGTGATGAGTTCCACAAGATGTTGAATGAAATGCTGACCATAGAAGAATTTGAGAAAGGTTGGAAGCATTTGCTTGCAGAGTACGGGTTGTCAGATAATTCCTTTCTGCAGCAGATATATGACACACGGCGGATGTGGGTGAAAAGCTACTTCAAAGGTATATTTTGTGCTAGAATGACCAGCACTCAGCGCAGTGAGAGTACAAACATGATCCTGAAGGGAATAGTTCCAGCTAACAGCCCGCTGCATAAGTTCATAGAGCAATACAGCAAAATGCAGTACATTAGAGATGAAGAGGAAAATTTCCAGGAGCGAAGGACACGAATGGTACAGTTTTTCATTAGTGCTTCAAGTGTTCTTTATATTTGGTACCTACGTTCTTGCACTGTACTTTAGCTGATGCAAAAGTAGCAGTACCAGCTATGTTTGGTCTGGTACACATTGTTGCTATGGTTGGTGCCCGTTCCTTTGAGTAGCGCACAAACACTTTTTGTGGTGCATCTTAATGTTGTATGATACGATCTTCAAATTTTCAATGTTTCATCATTTGTCCTTAGCAGTTCATGCAGATGGTCTCATATGAGTTCAATTTTGTGAACGACACTTATTGATCTTGTACGGGTTTTGTTGCAGAATAAGCGTTGCAAAGAAAGTGGCGGACCGATTGTGGTGCATGCTTATGAGTTGTACACGGCAAATGTATTTGACCTTTTTTGTGAGCTGAAAGATGATTCAGAGTTCTATAAAGTTTTTGAAGTAATTCCTGGTGAAGAGTACGTAGCACAACACTATCAAATGGAACGGGCTTCGCGCTGGTGCAAGGGGAAGTACTATTTGAAAGTTAGTGAGAATGGACAGAACTATGAATGTGAGTGTGGACTGTATGAACATTTTGGGTTACCCTGCAGCCATATTATAAGAGTAAGTTTCGATAGCAATGCCTTCAATATTTTTTTTATAACTGGTAAAAAATGAGTAATTAATAAAATATTTTTTCCCTGCAGCTGCTTATCAGTACTGGGTTAGGAAGAATTCCTGAGAGTCTGGTCATGAACCGTTGGACAAAGAAAGCAAGGTTGCAGCTGACAGGTCATTTGGCGGAGTACACCAAAGAAAATCCAGCTTTGGCTTCTATCACAGAGAGACATGCATCTTTGATGCTGAGAGCATTAAAGTTTGTGGAAATGGGTGATGCTAATGTTGAAAGCCACAGAATGGCTCTCCAAATTATAGATGCTGGAATTGAAGCGCTGCAAGAAGTTAGTAAAGTGAAAGATGGGCTTGCACTTGGTGAGAAGCGACTTGTGGAATCTGAAGCAGAGGAAAATGTACCAGGAAATGATGTGTTCCCTCAGCGTGTTCCACAGAGAAGGTCAGAGCGAGGGAGGCCAACAAATAAAAGGCAGAAACCAGCGTATGAGGGCGGTTCAAAGCGTCCAAGGTTTTGCAGCATCTGCCGAAGTGACAAACACAACAAATTAAAATGTCCACAGTGGGATGCAGCTCTGAACAGACCACGCCGTGCTGCAACTTGCAGTGGATGTGGTCTGCCGGGTCATACAATTGAGCGGTGTGGTACTAATGGCAACCAGCTTGCTGTAGTTGCAAATCTGCTAATGTAGCACCGGTGCACCTTGCAATGGACTCGGCCATCTGTTATTTTCATTGTGTTCAATTCGCAATATGGTCATAGATGGGTAGGTGTTGTTTGTTGGTGTACAAACATTTGGCTTTTGATCATTATTCCTGTGCGATGATGCATTGTAAATATTGTTTCTGTACCTGTGGAATGTGTGATTTTAGTGGGCAACTCAACCCATAATTACTATGGTATATCAGATGGATTTACTAGAGGCACCCAGGTTGTGGTAATTCGAATCTAGAACTGGATATTAGTTGAACCGATAAGTGTGTTTGATGGAACAGGCTGGCAGTTTGATGGTTTTCTGTACATGTCGTGTATAGATCCTTACTTGTATGTAGGCCGGTAATTCTTTGGCACGTTTGGATTACAATGTCAAAGAGAAGAGTGAGATGGAGTGTTTTCCTTGAACGAATTGGGTACTTGCGTAGCTCGTTTAATAGCTTCAAAGCAACGTTGCTGCTGAAGTGTGTACCAGTCGAAACGAAAGCAGAATGAGGGTACGTTGGGCAAGTGAAACTGAATTGGTGAATGAGGTATTACATACTTTAAGCTCCTAAATGGAAACATAATTTGGACGCGCCTATAATAGGGATGACAGAGGTACAGAGAGGTACACAGCACCGCCAGTAGGTTTCAAACTTTGAATTGGCAACCATGCTGTACAGCTCTGAAAGGACCTTGATGTCGCCTAGAGGGGGGGGTGAATAGGCGAGACCTAAAATATTGCCACTTAAAACAAATTTATTAGTGACAATTAGGTATTCTAAATACCACTTTTAGAAGTTCAGTAAATAAACTTCTAAAAGGATCTTTAGAATCTCCAAATAAAGGAATAGCACGCCTAACGCAGCGGATATGGAGCACTGCCACCAAAACCGGTACCACCGGTTTTGCAAAACCGGTTCCACCGGTTTTGCCCGGGCAGTGAACCCCCAAATTAGATAGAATAAGTTAGGAAGCTCGGAATCAAACCAAACTTGGAGATGATGATTGAAATATCTTTCTAATGTGTATCTCCAAGTCCCTGCACTCAAAAACACAAATACAACGATATCGAGCAATTTCTCCAATTTGCAATATAAACACAAAGAGGCTCAAACCAGTGGGGAGACACAAGATTTGTTTCCCGAAGTTCGGATTCACCGCTTGCACTAAGCAGCCACCACGGCACGGCGAATCCTACTCTCCGTTGAGGAAGCTTATACGACCACACTAGGTCAAGCTATTTCCTCCTTCCACTAGTTTGCTTCTTTCCTTTCGGAGGCGAAGCACGACCTGCACAAACTTCCCGCAGCTCACCACACCTTGGTAGCTCACGGGCAACACCTAGCCGTCTAGGAGCGGAGCTCCAAGAGTAACAAATGAATCACACAAGCTTGATGAAGTCCAACAGTGCTCAAGGTGCTTTTGGTGCTCTCAAACTTCACACAATGGCTGCTCTCTCTACTACCCAACACAAAGGATATCACAATTGCAAGCTACCTCACCAAGAGGGGTTGGGGAGAGCAAATATGGCTTTGGCTTGGCAAGGAAGAGCAGGGAAGCACTATAGCAACCTCAGGAACAGCAGCTTGCCACTGTGGAGGTCGTGGGGTATAAATACTCCACTTCTCAAAAACTAGCCGTTACAGACCCAGTGAAAACCGGTGCCACCGGTTTCTAAAACCGGTGCCACCGGAATTCAAACCAACTAGCCGTTGGAGAATTCTGACACAAAACCGGTGCCACCGGTTTTGCCCTGGCAAAACCTATAAGTGTGCACGTGAGGATTTTGTGTCTCTCAACAACTCACATGGGTTCCTTGAGCACTTAGACAATTTCAAGGCTTCTTGTGATGCATCCCTCTTGATAGTACGGCATACCTAAACTCAAGATCAAATATAAATACAAATGATGCACTTGAGCTTCTTCACTTTGAGTCATGCCATACTTGATCAACATATCCACTTGAGAGTTGCATCCAACCTTGTCTCTTTGAGCACTTCAACCTTGAGCTAGTGACTTGAACCATTGTCTTTGAATGAAATCCACTTCTAGTTCAATTCACCTTTTCACAACTTACTTCTAGAAAGATTGATACTTTCAATATGAACACCACATGTGACCAAGATTCATCAAGTTGAAATCCAAAGAAAGTTTCGTCACCCTAGCAAAGATACATGACTCAAGTCCGCAACTTGATCACACATTGCTTAGTACCTAGAAACACTATCCCGAATTCCACCTCTTCATCCTTGCATCATATATAGCTTCACACTAGTTTGTATCAACAATAAAAACCAATTCTTGATATGCAATATATTCACTTCACTTTGACCCTTCGTTTCTTATCAAAGTCATCTTGTCTTGTTGGTTATTTCTTTGATATGCAATATATCCACATCAATTTGACCTTTCATTTCTATCAAAGTCATCATGTCTTGTTTGCAAGTCATTCTTCAAATATAGACCAAGAATAAATCATATCACCATGTCTCTTGTCCATTCAACCAAACTTGCTTTATGCAACATTTTAATCTAACATGATCTAAGATATCCCATATCAATATAAACAAGCTTTCATCAATTAAGAGACCAATATATCACATATGTCATTATGTCTCTTTCTTTATTGCACCATAGCTTGCCATCTTTCATATTCATATATAATGGGAACAACCACTTAATTTATGTCAACATGAGCCATTCACATTGAATTCAACCAATGACCAATAGTGAATCACCAATTATACAATTTTAATCCCTGCAAATTATCTTTGACAAACACGTTAGTTCTTTAATCGTTTTGTCATTCAATTCACCAAAACCCACAAGGGAGCCTAGATGCACTTTCAATCTCCCCCTTTTTGGTGATTGATGACAATTCGATTAAAGCTCACAATAGATATATCAATAAAGCTTTTGAATGTTCAGATTTAGTTTGAGCTCCCCCTCAATATGTGCTTTGAATGAAATTCAATAACTTGGCCTAAAATGCCAATTTGCACAAATTCAAGAAACCATGGAGCTCCCCCTAAATCTCAACATCCGTGGGGTGCAAAACATGTGTGTGAACAATTAAAACGTGATGCATGCAGCTTTAAACAATAGAATAAAGAAAGTGTGCTTCCCAGACAAAAACCGGTGCCACCGGTTTTGGAAAACCGGTGCCACCGGAAATTTACTGGTCAGCACAAACAGTCACCAAACAAAGTGATCCGGAATTTCCGACACGGCGGATCAGAAATTCCGTCTCAAAACCGAGGCCACCGGAACTTCCCAGCCAGAAATTTCCGGCCCAACCAGAAATTCCCACAAACATAGCATATTATTAAGCAAATGAGTCTAAATAAAATTTAAACAAGTTCCACACACATAAATGAGTTCAACACACAGAATAGCACTCATTACAAAAGTTCTCAAGTCCAAAAGAGCTAAGATAGATTTATTACACGGCCTGTTGCATTCAACAGCCAAAACCGGTTCCACCGGTTTTGGAAAACCGGTTCCACCGGTTTTGCCAGACAGCCAGCAGACAGAACTGATCGGCATCGCTTTAATCGCTCCATTTTCTCCCCCTTTGTCATCCATCACCAACAAAGGTCCTGGGGGATCTCCTGCTGTCCCTACTCATCATCTTCCTCATCATCATCTTGTGCTTGGGCTTGAGTTGGTGGAGGTTGAGATGCAAATTGAGTTGGAGGAAATGTACCAACATATGGATTGACATGGCCAAAAATCCCTCCAAAAATGTCACCTTGAGCAGATCCTGAACCCCCAGCTGCATGAGGATCAATCTGTGGCATATTAGAAGAACCACCTTGCCCTTGAGTGCCCACAAATGGCACCTCAGAAAAAGAAGCCCCACCACTTTGCATGCCTCCATAGGATGGATTATAGTATGAGTCACCTATGGATCTATCCCAATAATCCTTTTGGGTCACCGGATCCACCTCTTGAGATCTAGTCCAAATTTGATCAAATCCCTCTGGTTCACTTTCCTCATCATCAGACTCTGCACGGGGAATAGGAGGTCTATTGGAAGGATCCTCATACATCTGCCTGATCATCCTCGAGTCCCTCTTCCTCCTTTGCCTTTCTTTGTGAGCAATTGCATTTGTGCTCATACAAGACCCACACATAAAGTTGAACAACTTTCTAAGCGGTGAAGGGGGCTTGTGCACATCACTTTGCCCATGTCCACGTCCACTACGGGACGTCTCTCTTGCTGCCATAGGAGGGGCAGCAGCTGTAGGAGCATCCTGGGGTGCATCTCCACTCTCTATATTGGCCTCCATGCTTGCCGCTTGGGCTAGGGACGGACCTTTGATATCATTTCTCATGTGAAAGGGCTCAATCTCATGATCATAATCAAATGTACAATTAGTCACGGCCTCAATGACATGCATGAGATAAGGAGCATACCCACAACTCTTTTGTGGAGATCCAGCAATAGACTTCATTTCTTCCCAAATAAATTCCACCACACTAAACTCCGGCTCACCAGGTGTCATATACCTTAACAAATCACGAAGATAGAAGGATATGTTGCTTTGATCACCTTCCCTAGGAGCAAGTGTCTTCCTAAACATGCGGTTGAGATATGCATAGTAGGGTTTCATGCCATTAACTCTCCCAAAGTAACCCTCCTGACCTGGCAGATACATGTATTTCATATCCTTCTTATCCATATATGGAGCATTATGAATATGAACTCTCTTATCATCCTCTCCATCAAAGCCCAAAAGTGAGGTAAACTGAGTGTAGGTCACTCCATACCAATTGCCCTCTGTCATCCAATGCACAATCCTTTCATCATTTCTAGATGTGAAATAACTAGTGGCATAGAATTGTGCAATTACCTCACTATTCCATGACTTGGCAAAGCTCATGATCTTGTATATATTTTTCCTCTTGCATTCCCTAATGATTTCATCAATTCTAGGATCCTTGAATGCCCTCATGAACTTCCAATTAATGTATTGAGCCTGAGCAATAGGAACATCCTTTGTAAGGATGGCACTTTCATAGAAGTCCTGGTGAAAAGCTGTGCCAAACCTGTAATCAAGATGTTTTCCACCTACTTCCTTAGGATTCTTTGCTCTCTCAATTCTGGCCTTTTCTGTCATGCCTTTCACCTTATAGTTGACCTTGGCGCGGTTTGGGGGCGCCATGGGAGCTCTAAAAGTCACATCACTAATATGTGTGGGAGGAGCACATGGGAGCTCTAAAAGTCACATCACTAATATGTGTGGGAGGAGCACTATGAGATGGCATTGGCCCAAATGCTGAAATGATATCCTCCTCATCATCACCATTACCACTGCCACTTCTGCCACCGCTGCCTGTCCCCTGACTATGTTCATGGCTATGTGTGCGAATGGATTTGCCCTTTCTCTTGCGCTGACTAGCTGAGGGGGAGTCTGCTGCAATAGACTCGGAAGGAGTGCGATCCCTCTCATAAGGACTCTCCTCATCATCATCACTAGAGGTGTCCTCGGGCTCAGAATCTGCAATGCGAATATCACCCCTAGGAAGTCTCACTCTCCCTGCTGTCCTCGTGGATCTTCTAGGCTGTGCTTGTTCAGCTGGTTGGATTTCTTGCTCGCTACTTCCAACATCTCTTGCCCGAAACTCAAATTGGGCATTTTTTGAGCGAGTTGGCCTTCTTTGATAAGAAACATATTTGCTTGGATCTGTGACAAACACATGGAGAAAAAGCTTCTGAGAAACAGACCATGGACAAGGATATTTATTTGAGCATTTAGAACCGAGCAGAACCATTGACCAGGGTATCTGTGCACAAACCGGTGCCACCGGTTTTGGAAAACCGGTGCCACCGGTTTCTGCCCAGAAACCCTAGGTCATGGCCCCCATCAATGCCACCAAGGAAACTTTGATTTTTTGCACTGAGATGATTCTAGGGTCTAAAACAAGATGTTCTACCAAGGGAATCCGAGAGGAAACATCTAGAGAAATAGATCGGGCAAAAACTTGATTTGAGTACCTCCCGACATGGTGGATGAGTTGCTGCAGCCCTAGAACCGAGGGGAATCCGGTCACACCGAATGGGAGACTCCAAATCTTGCATCAACACTTGAATCCCACGGTGGAAAGTTGAAATCGCCTCAAAATCGCCCCAAAACGCCCTCTCCTTTCTGTTCTTGGTCGTGGGTGAAAGAGGGGGGTAAATGTAAGAGTGAAGGGGTAAGTCACGGGTAAATAGTACCCAGCCGACAGAAACCGGTGCCACCGGTTTTGCAAAACCGGTGCCACCGGAATTTCTCGGCCCAGTGACTTTTGTCCATTTTTGCACTCGTGTCCTTTCCCTTTTCTCCTCTGCTCCATTTTTGAATCCATTTATCCATATTTCACTGCTCTTTGACTCAGATGGAGAATTTTGATAGATAGGGATAAGATAAGGAAATCCAATAAGCATAGCCCTTGAGATGAGATTGGGTAGATCTAATGGACTTGAGAGTGTTTCACCATTTGTAGTTAGCCAGCAATCAAGCAAGGATAACAATAACCACAAATGGATCAACTTGGCCACACGGACCAACACCAAAAAGTTTTCAAAAAGCACACTTCCTACACATGCTAGTTAATTTTGAAAAACTATCCTATGTCACACAAGGCATGCATCCATCTCAAGTCAATGACCATTTTAGTATATTTAGCTCATATCTTGCAAGAAATGACACCAAGTCAATTCTAGGTGAAGACATCAACTAAATATCTAGATTTGAAGCCCAAAATGACTTAAAACAATTACATGCAAACAACACATACTAGCATGGATTATGAGACCTAGAAGCTCAAAGTAAAAACTTGAGTTAAAGAAACATACCTTGGCCTCTAGCTAATACTTTCTTCACATTGGTGAAGATTCATATCAAAAGGCTTGTGCATTGTCAATATAATCCGAATGCCTTTTCTCTTTATGTCTTTCCCTTTTTATGCATCATAGAAGAGAAATGCATTAAATAGCACAAGACCTATTTTCATCATTTAGTGACCTTTGAATTTGAGAGGCATAATGGATCACTAAAAGATGAAACTCCACAATATAGGTTAAATTCCTTTTTCTTGATGCACATGTGTATATGGATGGAACGACAAGTTCATATGCATCAATCTTGTCACAAAGCCAAGCAAAGGGGTTTAATCTATATTATGGCAAGCAGCTATTTATTGAGAATAATTCATTGCCCAAGTAAGAAATAGATACAATTTTACCATTCTTGAACAAGAGGCATAGCTTGCTTCAAAGAGAGACAAACTCTCACAAAAGAGACTTCAAGATCACTAAAAGAAATTGTTAGTCTCAAAGACACAAATTGTAGAACGAACTCCCCCTAAATAGGTGCATCAAGTGTTTGAATCACTTGTCACATGCACTTGTTCAATCTAATGAATTTGAGGAGTTTATTTCACAATTTGTCCCGGCACATAAATAAATTGCATTTATTGAAATGGTGCCAAGAATACTTACTACCACAAAGATAGCTTTTAAGGTGCACTAGCACATGTGACTACAAATTCACTAGAAGAAATTGTTAGTCCCACAATTGACACAAGTATTGGAACAAGCTCCCCTTTAAATAGTGCATAAGAATTTTGAATTTCTTTTGAGTTGCACTTTATTCAATTATGAATATTGAGGAGTTTATTCACAATCTTGGTCAAGACGTATAGAAGGAAATAAACAAATTGAAATTATACCAAGGATCTCAAACATAGTCACATAAAACTTTTCATGCTAAACACACTAGCATGAGGGAAGGCCTAGATGCATTGAAATGAATATATGAATTTGAAAAACATACCTTGGTCTTGAACAAATAAATTCTTCACATAGAGGAACTCATATATCCATTAACTTGTGCTTTTGATTTCTTTTCATCTTGTCATTTTAGTGTGATCATGTTGGTTTGTTGACCTTGTTGTCATGTAGCTCACTCATTACTAACTCACTTGCATTGGAGTTGCTCAAGTGTAGTATATGAATATAAGTATGATCCTCACACTTGACCTATTGCACATGAAAACTTGCAAATGATGTTAGTACCAAGAGACACAAAATATGAAGTGAGCTCCCCCTAAATATGTGCATCAATGATTTGAATCTTGAGACTTGCACTTTTAGCTCCATTAAGGCGTTAGAGTAGCTAGCTCCATATTATGGTCACATCACAAATAAATTCATGAATAAGTAAATATGATCAAGACAGGCTCACAGATATTTGTATGAAGCTTCAGATATAATTAGAAGAGTATTTCTTGTGATATTCCAATTTAGATGAAGGATGATAGTTGAACCCCTGCCGGAACTTCTGACATAGATTACCGGAACTTCTGATACGAAACAGAGGCTACCGGAATTTTGGGTCGGAAGTTCTGATACGAAACAGAGGCTGCCGGAACTTATTCTTTTCCTTCCTACTGATTCTGACAAAACCGGTGCCACCGGTTTTAGAAATCCGGTGCCACCGGATTTTCACTGAACCAGGCATTTCTTCAAAAAGATTATTCCGGTGCTTCTTGTCTTGATTCATTTCTATTTATCTTCATTGCTTATTCATTGACCTGCATTTATAAACACTCAAAGCTTCTTGATGAAGTGGTTAGTAGCATCAAGTGTTATTTTGTCATAACTTTTCATCATCAACAAATGTAGCTTGTCCACTACACATGCTTAGAAACAACAAATGTATAGATAGATATACATGAGTGGACAGCTTAGAGAGGTACTCATCATGGGAGAAGCATTGGATAACATATTCTTCCATTGATCTCACTTGGTTCATTTATGACATGAAATTTCTCTTGAGATGTAAATGATGTAAGATGGAATTCTTCTCAAGTGAACCAAGCTTCCAATGCTGCTCCAAGTACCTACAAGTCTCTTTTAGGCACATTTTGGTACCCAACATGTGTTGGGTCCTACAAGGTTAGCAAGCAAGGATTTAGGAACCCACATGGCCTTTGTGCTTGTCCTAGGTGAACCAATCACATTAGTAGCACAGGAGTCATATGAGTTTCTCCTAATCTTAATGAACTTATTATTGACACGTTCAAGATTAGGATTTTTACCATTTGGACAATCCTTACCAAAATGTCCCTTCTCACGACATGTGTAGCAAGTCTTGTGCTTGATGTTGCTACCTTTATTTTTCTTTCTTGCAGAACATTTCTTCTCTTTGATGTTTGCTTGTGCTTTCAGACCATGGTTGTTTTGCTTGACTTGTGGTTTCTCAGTGGAAACCGGTACCACCGGTTTTGGTAAACCGGTGCCACCGGTTTTTCCTGAGGGCACCCTTGACCTGTTGACACAAGCTTCAATTTCGTGCCCTTTCTCGCGGCATCCATAGCACCTTCTCTTCCCTTTTGATTGCTTTGACAAATCCATCTTAAGCTTTTCAACTTCTAGCCTCAGATTATCATTATCTTGTGCAATGAGTTCATGACGTGACTCTGCAAGAACTTGATCATGCCATGAAGTTTTTGCTTGCGAGTCGCAAGGGTTAGCACAAGGTATATGAATTTTGTCTAGAGAACATTTACGCTTAAGAATTTGAGGTTCTAATGATTTCATAGTAGTAAGCATAACCTCATAATTCATTTCAAGAGAAGTGTGTGAATCTACAAGCTTCTCATAGGAGCACTCTAGTTCCTTATGAGTGACCTGCAAGTTCACATACTTACTAGAGAGCTTCTCAAGTTGATCCTTGAGCCTTTGATTTTCTTCCTCCAATGAAATTTTCAAGAATTCATTTGACTCCTTGACCTCTTTGCTTTCAGCCATATGACAATAAAGGATGTCAGTACTCAAAGAGGAATGAAGGGGAGCAGTAGATACCTCACTGTGCTGATGAGCCGCTGAATTTTCGCTCGAGGAAAACTCATCAGCTAGCTCCTGGCCAAAACCGGTTCCACCGGTTTCATAAACCGGTACCACCGGTTCTTCCTGAGCAGAACCAGTGAGTGTTGTCTTTTGCTTTTCTTGCTCCTTGAATAATGTCACTTGAGGCTCAAAGCACATAGGTGATGTTGAGCACTCCTCTAGTGACTCCATGTCTTCTTGTTCTTCATCATCACTTTCTATATCTTCATATGCACTCGTGATGAGAGTCCAAATGCGATATGCATCTCTTTGGATTTCTTCATCAAGAGAGATGGCATACCATATATGTTTACACACAGATCTTTGCAAGAAGTTAGTAACACAAGTATTGAGTTGTACGCAAGCTAACTCCTCTAGTGTGATATTTGATTGATCAATATTGTTAGTATCACACTTAGGAGGTAGAATGCTTTCAACTAAAATATGTTCAACAACTGGATCTAATTTTCTAAGAGCATGATGAACATTACCAACCCACGATACATAGTTTGAGTAGTCAACCTTAAGAGGCTCAAAGTTTACCTCAATCGACATCTTCTCTTCACGGCGGTTAAGCTTAGATGTGAAGCCAAGCTCTGATACCAATTGAAAGGACCTTGATGTCGCCTAGAGGGGGGGTGAATAGGCGAGACCTAAAAATATTGCCACTTAAAACAAATTTATTAGTGACAATTAGGTATTCTAAATACCACTTTTAGAAGTTCAGTAAATAAACTTCTAAAAGGATCTTTAGAATCTCCAAATAAAGGAATAGCACGCCTAACGCAGCGGATATGGAGCACTGCCACCAAAACCGGTACCACCGGTTTTGCAAAACCGGTTCCACCGGTTTTGCCCGGGCAGTGAACCCCCAAATTAGATAGAATAAGTTAGGAAGCTCGGAATCAAACCAAACTTGGAGATGATGATTGAAATATCTTTCTAATGTGTATCTCCAAGTCCCTGCACTCAAAAACACAAATACAACGATATCGAGCAATTTCTCCAATTTGCAATATAAACACAAAGAGGCTCAAACCAGCGGGGAGACACAAGATTTGTTTCCCGAAGTTCGGATTCACCGCTTGCACTAAGCAGCCACCACGGCACGGCGAATCCTACTCTCCGTTGAGGAAGCTTATACGACCACACTAGGTCAAGCTATTTCCTCCTTCCACTAGTTTGCTTCTTTCCTTTCGGAGGCGAAGCACGACCTGCACAAACTTCCCGCAGCTCACCACACCTTGGTAGCTCACGGGCAACACCTAGCCGTCTAGGAGCGGAGCTCCAAGAGTAACAAATGAATCACACAAGCTTGATGAAGTCCAACAGTGTTCAAGGTGCTTTTGGTGCTCTCAAACTTCACACAATGGCTGCTCTCTCTACTACCCAACACAAAGGATATCACAATTGCAAGCTACCTCACCAAGAGGGGTTGGGGAGAGCAAATATGGCTTTGGCTTGGCAAGGAAGAGCAGGGAAGCACTATAGCAACCTCAGGAACAGCAGCTTGCCACTGTGGAGGTCGTGGGGTATAAATACTCCACTTCTCAAAAACTAGCCGTTACAGACCCAGTGAAAACCGGTGCCACCGGTTTCTAAAACCGGTGCCACCGGAATTCAAACCAACTAGCCGTTGGAGAATTCTGACACAAAACCGGTGCCACCGGTTTCCAAAACCGGTGCCACCGGTTTTGCCCTGGCAAAACCTAAAAGTGTGCACGTGAGGATTTTGTGTCTCTCAACAACTCACATGGGTTCCTTGAGCACTTAGACAATTTCAAGGCTTCTTGTGATGCATCCCTCTTGATAGTACGGCATACCTAAACTCAAGATCAAATATAAATACAAATGATGCACTTGAGCTTCTTCACTTTGAGTCATGCCATACTTGATCAACATATCCACTTGAGAGTTGCATCCAACCTTGTCTCTTTTAATTGAGCACTTCAACCTTGAGCTAGTGACTTGAACCATTGTCTTTGAATGAAATCCACTTCTAGTTCAATTCACCTTTTCACAACTTACTCCTAGAAAGATTGATACTTCCCAATATGAACACCACATGTGACCAAGATTCATCAAGTTGAAATCCAAAGAAAGTTTCGTCACCCTAGCAAAGATACATGACTCAAGTCCGCAACTTGATCACACATTGCTTAGTACCTAGAAACACTATCCCGAATTCCACCTCTTCATCCTTGCATCATATATAGCTTCACACTAGTTTGTATCAACAATAAAAACCAATTCTTGATATGCAATATATTCACTTCACTTTGACCCTTCGTTTCTTATCAAAGTCATCTTGTCTTGTTGGTTATTTCTTTGATATGCAATATATCCACATCAATTTGACCTTTCATTTCTATCAAAGTCATCATGTCTTGTTTGCAAGTCATTCTTCAAATATAGACCAAGAATAAATCATATCACCATGTCTCTTGTCCATTCAACCAAACTTGCTTTATGCAACATTTTAATCTAACATGATCTAAGATATCCCATATCAATATAAACAAGCTTTCATCAATTAAGAGACCAATATATCACATATGTCATTATGTCTCTTTCTTTATTGCACCATAGCTTGCCATCTTTCATATTCATATATAATGGGAACAACCACTTAATTTATGTCAACATGAGCCATTCACATTGAATTCAACCAATGACCAATAGTGAATCACCAATTATACAATTTTAATCCCTGCAAATTATCTTTGACAAACACGTTAGTTCTTTAATTGTTTTGTCATTCAATTCACCAAAACCCACAAGGGAGCCTAGATGCACTTTCAAGCTCCTATATAAAATAGAGCTCAGTCGCAGAGGTGTGGTCGAACTCAAACTTTCTCTTCTCCCGCCTTAGTTCGCCCACAGGTTCGACTCAGGAGGTTCTGATGGCGTCAGTGGACTCTGGAAGTATCAGCTCGGTGGTGAGTACATCAGGTAAAGCTTCTTGGAATGAACTGGTTTTATGAGGTCATGAGGTTTCTTTGCTTCCTTAGGGATCTGACCTGCAAGTAGGGGAAGAGGACAAGTCACAGCGTCGAG
Source organism: Alloteropsis semialata (assembly GCA_004135705.1). Classification (NCBI taxonomy): domain Eukaryota; kingdom Viridiplantae; phylum Streptophyta; class Magnoliopsida; order Poales; family Poaceae; genus Alloteropsis; species Alloteropsis semialata. The sequence continues at coordinate 1,407 of QPGU01000128.1, read as the reverse complement.
CTCCTAAGAGGAAGCGGGAGGACGGTACATCAGAGGTCGTGGAGTCGGGGGACTTGGTAGGCCGAACTGAAGAGATCTGTCACTTGAACATTTGTTATCCATGAATGTATGGTGATGCATATTAATAACTACATCTGGAGTACAGGTCTCAGTTAATGGGCAGATCTGTGCAGGCTGCATGATCAGCAAGGTCAGCAAAGAAACTAGGGATGAGGTACATCTGGTTCGTTGGCATGTATGTTCAGTACATGTTCCATATATTCGTCTTTCACGACAACAACGTCGTCTGTGACCAAGATTTGTTCATCAAATCCTTGTAGATTATTCTGATACAAGTTGAAGATCACGACGAAGGCTCAGGTGATTATGTGCCAGGAGACGATGGCCGTCAGAACGAGGAACATGTGCCTCTGGCAGAAGGGGATAGTACATCTGGAGTTGGAGGCATCAATGGTGCAGGACAAGGAACAGATGATGAAGATGATGCCAGCAGCCCGCCAGAAAAAGAGGAATAGATCTGCTGGTAAACTTAGAGGCGGTGTAGAGGTGGTCATTTAGGATGATTCTGGCTTTTAAGTTTGGAGTTGTAATATGGCGTGTGTAAGTAGTTGGTATTTTATTTAGGTTTCGGTCTTAGAACAAGGACGAAGTGCTCCGTGCTTTTGTTTCAGGAATTGGAGCGAGTGGTTAATGTCTGAGCAGTTAGTATTAGAAATATATAAAAGAAGCACTAAATTGCTTTTGCCATGCGAATCTTTTTTTATTTTACTATATTAACTTGCGACTGTTATTAGCCGCATGTGTGTCCAAACGGGCCGTACAAGGTCACAGAGCGGAGAAGCCGGAGTTAGATTCCGGACCATTTCCTCCCCACTCTTCTTAGCCGAGAGGTGGCGCCCGCTGGTGAATCAACCGCTCCGTCTCCCGCGACGACGCTGTTGAAGCTCGCCGGATCGGCCGGCCGGAGTTGCCCCCAGCGCTCTAAGTGAAGGTAATGGTCTTGGGCTTCGATTTCTTTCGCGTAATGTAGATCGGTGGCGCGGTTTTCTTGAGTAGCGCGGTTTCTTGAATAGCGCGGTTTCCTTCCCGTTGTTGGTACAGAGTATCGAGGATGGTACGGCGGCGAGGCGACGCGAGCTCAAGCGCGACGCGGTCCCGCGCACGCCGCCAGGCACAATCCCCACCTGGGCGTGTGACTCGGAGCGCCGCCCGCAGAGCGCGCCGCGATAGGATTGAAGAAGGTCCCGGGTCCTGTGAGGAAGATGATGTGTCGGAGAATCCCAGGGATGAAGCTGCAGGAGCAGAAGAAGCAATGGCAAGTACAGCGACAGCAGAGAAGCCAAATAAATTCCATGGTTGCTTCTCGAGTGACCATGTAGAGGAAGTGGTAAGAACTTTTGGCAAGAC
>QPGU01000677.1:0-16621 GCA_004135705.1 Alloteropsis semialata | reverse complement strand
ATGGAACCGTGGATGCAGCAGTCTTGGATGAAGTGTGGAGAATTGTGGGTCAGCTGGCTTAATGATGTCTGCTGCTAGCTTTATCACACTCTTCAAAACCTTGCCAAACATGTTGTGCAGTGTGCCTAAAGACCGCTCAAATCTGTCATCAGCTTGCCTAACAGACTGGGGTGACCCAAGTATCCAAAGGAACATTCCTAATGCTTCTAATGACGAGCTTTTGGTACTACTTGTGAGGCCATATGACTGGACTAGGAGGTCATGCAGTCGATAAAACAAAGTTGGCCGCATCCTAAACATGTTATAGCAACTGCTTGCATCACCTAGTCTGTGCAGCACCCATTCCTCTCCACTCATTTTATGTGTCCTATAGGGAGCCTAGTATTTGTCAAGATGGATAGCATAGTCAAGCATACCGTGCATAATCTCGATTTCATCGTCCTCTGGGCAAGCTGCCCATAGTTCTTCATCACTTGATGAAGAATCACTGAAAGATTCTTCACTTGAAACCGGTGCATGACTTGTAGCATTATTGTCCTGAAATAGGCATAGGCATCACAAACAAGTCAGGTAATACTGATGAATACAATTCATAATGCACCAATAGCAGGACATTATAATGCACATAAACCATGGACATAGTTACCAACACTTGAATACCACAGGACACATCTAAGGTCACAACAACATATATTTCATCACACTTGCATTGCACATGACTCAAATGTGACACCCCATAAATCAAAAAAAAAATGAAAAAAAAAGAGAAGTGCCGCCTCGGCACGGCACGCCATGCCGCGACCAGGTTCACCGGCCTCGGCGTCCACGCGCCCAGTCAGCCGTGCTGCCGTCCGCTACCTCTCTTCCCTCGCCACGCGCCGAGCTCGCGCACGCCGCCGTACCCCGCCCACGCCGGTGCCCATGCCGCCAGCAGCACAGCAGCGCCACGCGGCTGCCGCCCGTGCAGGGGGCCCTCGCTCAACTCGCCTCCGCTCGCCAGGACCACATCGCCGGCCTTATCTTCTCCACCACCAGCTTCGCTCGCTTGTCCCTCGCCTCTTTTTATACCTGCGGCCGTGCCGAGCAGAGCGCATCGCCGGCCACAATCCTCCTGCCTCCCTTCGCTACACTTCAATTCCTTGCACCCATGGCTCATCCACCTCGCTAGCTTCCTCCCCGAACCTTTCTTCTCCAGCTCCGACCACTGGGCGGCCGGGAATTTCAAATCCCGCGGCTGCCAGTGTCCGCAAGCCACCGCCAGACTGCCTCGCCGTTGACCGCCCGCATCGGGCCCTTTCCACTCGAGCCGAGCTCCTAGGTGAGCTCCTTGGATCCTACTGATGCTTCCCGTACTGCTTTTTGTGCTATCACGATGCCGCGACCGCCGGAACACGGCTGCGCCGCCGCGGGCAGACCGGCGCATGGCGCCGCGGCCTCTGGCATGGATGATGGGTGAGAGTTTGGGGGAAACTGATGGGAATGAGGGTGGTGAGCCTCGCCGGGGCAGGTCGCCGTGCGAGCGAAGTGGAGACGGCGGCGCGGCAGCTCGCTGCGGCCGGCATTGCCGAGCTCGAGCTCTGGCTCGTGTGCGAGTTAAAAAAAGAATGAGATTAGAAGGGGAAGGGAAAGGGTCCGGCTGGGCCATTAGGCCAACTGGGCCGGTTGGCCAGCTCGGCCATGCTGGCTACTGTGCCGAGCCCAAGAAGCTCTAAAATGTTTTACCAATATTATATAAAACTAGTGATTGGCGCGCGGCCCGCGAGTTGTGCTGCACGATTCTTTATTTTTACAATCGATAGAAAGTAGAAACCGACAAAAATACGTCAGATAAATACATGTTCACATATAACACATAACATTTGTTTCATTTAAATAATTTAGCAAGGGTAGGGAGTCCCATGGTACCTTTGTATGAAAGGGCACAACCATATTCAGTTACAACACAACTAATAAAGAGAGTGGTACCATTGACTACAAGATGTCATCATACTGCTATGTTGTTTCTTGCCTAACTACAAGATGGAAAATAATTTGTAAGATGATTAGCTAGTATATGTAATCTTTACCTATTTCTAAAAAGAGGATTGCTTCTTCCTTCTTTTGGTCCGTTCTGACACGTGGGTCCTATGTAATAATAGTCTTTTTAGTCTGTTTTGGATTTCCACGTGAGATAAAATTATATTGCCGCTGAGATAAGTTGATCCCGGCCTTGATTTTCGTCCGTCTATCTATCTCTAATTCTCCCCGGAGTGCTAATATATAGTAATATAGGCAAAATAGCACGTCGTGTCCGAATTTTATTGCATGCAGTAGAATGCGTGCGTATCTATCCTACTCCGAATCAGTTCCAACAAGAAGAGAAATACACCATGTTGTACTTCCCTGGCCCGACTCTGCCTTGTCCTTTAGGACAACTCCGTTTCCATCTTGGTAAAGCACACATGACTACATGAGCATTGATTGCAGTGTAACACACTAACATTACATCTACAATCTCATTTCTGCAATGCGATTGGCGCGCCCAATTTGTTTCTTCATAAAAATAAAAAAGACAGGAGAGCTGCCAATTCTTTCTCTTTATTTTTACCAATTTTTATTTTTAATTTTATCTCTCTTTTCTTTATTTTATATCTCAACCTATATATCTTTATATTTATCTATTTCTAAAGAGGATTGTTTCTTTTTTTTCATTATATACGTATCACGATTGAATTACAAAAGTAGTATGTATATGTGTTTCCTGATCAAACTAGCATACTTCATCTCGTATAAGGAGAGAGTATTTTATAACCCGTAGCAACGCACGGGCACTTTGCTAGTAAAATAAAAAATCTAAATGTAAACAATTAACAAAGATGTTATATTTTATAGCAAGTAATAACATAAAATTTTACTTTTTATTTTCAAATGCTTTCAACCAACGCAGGTGCATCGATAGGACTAAAATATATCTCAACCAGGTTAAAGAGACCTATACTTCCCTTAACGGTCAGGTTTTACTATTGTATAAGACTCTATAGCAGTCTACATTCAATTGATTGAAATCTGTGAAATTAGACAGACCAAGAGAGAAATGTAGGAATGAACCTTTCATCAACAAAACTATTAAAAAATAACAATTTCGTACATAACGCTCACTAAAAGATTAGAGATTCAAATGGGGCCTGTGCTCTCCCTGTTTCCTCCGCCTTTTGAACAATTGAGAGCCGTTTCTGTCCACCAGCAACTACAACTGGTGTATTACAAAACTCAGATGCTATACATACGAAAATGACCCTCAAATGGCTAGACAAGATGCAGAGACAACTGAAACTCGTAAAAGGATTTTTTTGTGAGGATCACCAATTTTTTTTTTCAATTTTGGCATACATACCACAATCTAGAATCCACAATTTGTAAAGTGGGAAAGAAATTTATAATAACAGAGTATTTTAGACTAATATTTAATATAAAATTCTGTAAGCACCAGCATGCGCTGTGCATATGCATTTGTCAAGTTGTTTGAGACTGGCCGGCACCTATATCACGCCACTCAACGTAGGATAAGGTTGATTCATTAGAAATACGAGGGCCTAAATACAAAATGCCAACACATATATCTAATACCATGAGTTTGATTGCTGAGAAATATGAGGGTTTAAATATAAAAAACCAGTGGCTTATGGCAGTGGATGAAAAAATTTTGAGGAAACGCGAGGGTCTAAATACAAAACACCGGCACCTATATCTAGGACCGCGGGTTTGATTTCTTAAAATACGAGGGCCTAACGTAAATAATTGGTTGGATTTCATTTCTTAGAAATGGGAAGGTCTAAACATAGAAAAAATCAGAAATATGAGGGTCTAAACATAAATAATTAGTGGGATTTGATTTCTTAGAAATGCGAGGGTCTAAACGTAGAAAAAATATGACTTATGGCTAACCGTCGGATGGCCATTCGACGGCCGAAAAAATTTCGGCCGACGTGGCCACCCTGGCCGGCCGAAGTACCTTAATATAAAATTCTGTAAGCACCAACATGCGCTGTGCATATGCATTTGTCAAGTTGTTTGAGACTGGTCGGCACCTATATCACGCCACTTAATGTAGGATAAGGTTGATTCATTGGAAACACAAGGGCCTAAATATAAAACACCAACACCTATATCTAGGACCATGAGTTTGATTTCTGAGATATATGAGGGTTTAAAAAAATCGAGAAAACGCGAGGGTCTAAAGACAAAACACCGGCACCTATATCTAGGACTGCGGGTTTGATTTCTTAAAATACGAGGGTCTAACGTAAACAATTGGTTGGATTTGATTTTTTAGAAATGGGAAGGTCTAAACGTAGAAAAATTAGAAACACGAGGGTCTAAATGTAAATAATTGGTGGGATTTGATTTCTTAGAAAAAATACGAGAGTCTAAACATAGAAAAAAAGATCTAAATGCAAAACAACGGCACCTATATCTAGGACCACGTGTTTGATTTCTTAAAATATCAGGGTCTAACGTAAATAATTGGTGGGTTTTGATTTCTTAGAAATGGGAAGGTCTAAGTGTAGGAAAATCAGAAATACGAGGGTCTAAACGTAAATAATTGGTGTGATTCGATTTTTTAAAAATGCGAGGATCCAAATGTAGAAAAAAGATAACTTATGGCTAACCGTCGGATGGCCATCCGACGGCCGAAATTAATTCGGCCGACGTGGCCTATCTGGCCGGCCAAGATTCCCGCCTCCTTTAATAAGAAGAGATGAATGCAACTGGGAAACCTCGTAGAAAATCACAGGAAAGTGAGAAACATACAAACTAAACTTTGTTGAATTCCTTATGCAGAATGTATCCAGGAAAAATACATGTTCTTGTATAAACTAAGTTTTACATGCATGTTAGATATGATGCCTATTAACCTTGTTTAGTGCATAAGAAATCATAGAAAAATAAGAAAGTATTGAGATGAGTTTTGTTAGGCGTATGCCATATTTTCCTATCCATGAAAATGTTAGCATAATATAATTGCCATTTTTACCTTAAAATAATTAAATGGTGAATCTTGTATAGCTAGGTAAAATAGGTTATCACATAAGTACATAACTAGAATATGTTGCTTTTATTATGCTAAACATTATAGAAGATATATAGCAGAGGCTCTGAATATATTGAAAGTAAAAATGATCAACACCACTAGTAAGGGGAATATTTATACTGCATGTGTGCATGAGTTGCTAAACTTTTAAGTACACATATCATATTCTTTTGCTTCATGGGAGTTAATGAAGGAAGTAAATTAAGAAAAGTAAATTAAGTAGCCCATGCATCATCTCATGTTTGCATCATATCAATTATGTAGATACCGCGTTCAAGAACGTTGTGTACGAGCTTGTTGCTGAAAAACAGCAATAACCAGGAGCAACGGCAAGGGAAGGCTATGAAGAATCGACTGACTAGGCCCAAGATCTAGTTGGCACTAATATTATCGCTCAGCAAGGCAAGCCCCAGAGCATAACCCCTATTTTCAAAACTATGCAATGTTTTACTTAAGTATCTATGTGCATTTATGTTTCTAGGAGTTGTATGAAACCATAGATGCATTATTTCATAGGCACCTGGTCAAATACTAGTTGTTGCTTCGTTAGTTGCTATGCTTAAATAAGTCCGGTAGAAGTCGAGTGATTACCGTCACTCGCGAGACATAGGGTTTCGCTTTTAAAGATAATTATGGAAATTGATGGTTTATTGTTAAAAGTGGAAGTCGTTCGTGGGGCCCAGAGTATCAGGGTTGAACAGTACTAATCACATGCCGGTAGTAAGAGGTAGTTGAACCCGGTAAACCTACGTACCTATATGCAAACTGGTAGAGTGAACTGATACTGTCTTCTTCAGTGGTGCTAGTCAGTAACTCATGGCTGACCCGTCGTTGGTATCGGTGGGGATTAGCGGTCCCGGGCTGCAGGGCAGTTCACCTATGCGGGGTGCATATAGGGAACGGTTGCCATGTACGGCTCGACGGGGCGCGTACGTGTCGTGTGATTAGGTCTACCTTGCAAGGGTTAAAATCGGATCGATTCGCCGCCACTCTCGGATAAGAGAACTTTGATCTCTTAGTCACAGTGCGACATAATGAAAGTAAATGGGAGTATGAAATGGTTGATTAAATGAAGATATGGTAAATGTTTGTTTGTTACTGAATTGCTTTTAAACTTAATAATATGATAGTTGGCAAACATAGAAGTTAATGCTATCACACTAATCTTGATGCTAAAACATTGAAATTAGGATCAACTCTTAGTAGCTTTTCGGCAAAATATACCTACAGCCAAAAGCCTTGCATGCTAGGAGTCGGCTAAGTATATACCACTAGTCGGGTAAGTCTTGCTGAGTATTAGTTACTCAGGGTTTGTTGCTTAACCTTTTTCAGGTCAAGATGTTGTTGATACTTTCCTTGCTATGATAAATATAATAGCTATGATGATGAAGGTTGGGAAGTCACAGAGCTCGATGTGTAGTCCGTATATGTATTTCAGATCAACTATGTAATTATGTATTTGAACTTGGTTTGTAAAAGACTTATTCTGTACAGTTTTGAATCTATGTCATACTTGTACTATCTGCGCTCACCGTTGAGTGAGACTTCTGGTGTTTGTTTCGATCCATGTTCCAATTGTGGTTGAATCGGGATTTACCCGACAGACTGCCAGATTACACCGTTTTAAGTGCATGCTAGACATGATTATTTATTTAAAATGAGTGTCAATGCACTTAAGCCGGTTTAATTTGGCGGTTCTGCCACAGCTGGTATCAGAGCCGAAATACACCAGGGATGGTACGAGTATGATTACTTTACTTATTCAAAACTAAGAATGAGTTTCTACAAACCTTGTTTTAGTATGTGATAGGGTTACGTGGTAAGAAACGAGTCTATGGGTATATCTATAGTCAGGTGGCAATATGTATGTTTGAACTAACTTCTAGCACTTAAGCAGATACACTAACCACGATTTCATAGATGGAAATCGAATAGAAATCGATTAGCTTTTATAGGAAGGGACGTATATGTATGCCATCATATAAGTTCGCGTCCTTGTCATTTAGTGGCAAGCTTTTCTTTGTAAGGACGAATAGGACGAGCATGCATCATAAACTTGTTGCATATTGTTGTGTGTAGAATTAGATTGCTTGTAATTTTTGTGCCTCCCATAAATTGTTATAAGATTAAAAGCTATACACATGTTGATAGTAGAAATAATGCTTAATCACCCTACTTAGAATAAATATATAAAGCTAGACACCCATGTTACTTGAAAATAACTTCTCCCTTCTTAGATGTGATTATAAAGATAAAGGTAAAGAAGAAAAAAAAAGAGGGCCAAGTAGACAACTTACCGATCAACTACTAATATTACCAATACAAGGAAAAAAATACATAGGATTCTCTTTCAAATCTGGTCAAAACTTTGCTTTCCCTCGTTTTTCCCAGTGCAACCCACATCCATGGCGTAACTCTGGAACACGCCACCTCTACCATAGCCTGCACAATGCTGCACCCCTGCCCTGTCCTGTTCCATCACCCTGCCACCTTTCTCGGCTTTTCGCCCTACCGCACTCGCCACTATGCCTACCGTCATGTCGCCGAGCATCTAGCCGCCGGCCACTGCCTTGCCACGCGCAGCCATGCCTTCAATCCTTTCCCCAGCCCCTACCGTCTCGTTCAAGCTATCACCCATGCCGCCCCACTGACGCACCATCACCGACCACCATATAAAGGCAACCATGGCAAGGAGGCCTCAACACCAAAGCCTACTTTCTCCACTTTCAAGCCGCCCAAATCCACCGCTCAATTTCCCTTGGTCATTTCTTCCATCAAGCCTCGCCACTCGCACTCCTCTGGCGAAATCCGTCCCTCGTCATCTTCATCTCCGGCATTGCAGGGAGAAACTGCAATCTCTTTTGCCCCACATCCAAGCCGTCTTCTTGACGCTCCTCCGCCACTCACCATTGGAGTAGAAGTCCAAGCAAAAGCCACAAGAGCAGGTCCCCAAACCAAGAACACCGAACTACATTGATCGAGAAGAGCTCAAGACATGCCTACTCCCATGGCTCGGATCCTTGAGGAGTGTGACCTATAGTGTTGGTTTGTGGTAGTGACGTACGTCTGCCATGTGTGCCAGATCGTGATGCTCTTAGCATTCTACTACCATATAACCCGCCCGCTCCCGCATGAGCGACGTTGATGTATCCTGGAAGTGTAAGCTATGATCTAGCCTGTTAAGAGCCATTATGTATCTTTGTACAAATCCCTGAGCATACTAGTATATATATGTTTTTCCAAACTCGAGTCTGGGAATTATGTCAACCAATCTTGGTGTTCCTCTGTGACTATCATTGCCTCTGAATATATTACCCTAACTTCAGAGTCTAATCTTACTCTTTGATTCCTTTCTTCACTGTCAATTTTTAACGCTTCTTTTTACTACTCCTTTATATTTCTTAGATATATCACTTCTTATTAGATTATCCATCAACAACTTAACTGTTAATCTTGGGGCTGCTACACAGAATCTCTACTTTATGATTAAGCCTTGTCACATGATCTGAGATGCCACGACGGAATCAAGGTTCTCGTGTATCTAATATCGTTTTATGTAGGTGGGCTTGTACTTGAAAGGTCAGTATATCCTGACAACCAGCACATCTCTACTTGCAATAAACGATAAGAATTACACGATTGTGTCACTTGGAGCGCGTAGGTATTTCAGATTTATGTGGATGCGGCTTATTGCAATGATTTTCGTCCAATCTTCCACACCTTCCGCTCTTTTTCTATAAATCTCTCCAAGGCTTTCTAATGTAACAAATTTTCCTTTTTTCCACCTCACTCAAATTTTGCTTCATCCTTAGAATCTCGGGACTAGATTCTTTTTAGGGGAAGGATTGTGACACCCCATAAATAAAAAAAAATGAAAAAAAAGAGAAGTGCCGCCACGGCACCGGCCGTTTCACCTCCGCCCCCTCGCAATCGCCACTCACCACAAGTGCAACATCCGCAGCTCAGCCCCGTCGCACTCGCCGGTGGATCCACGGCCAGCCCCACGCCGGAGGCCACGGCAGAAAGTTGGGTGCTCATCATTGCCGGCGGTCACGGCACGGAGCCACGGCACGCCATGCCGCGACCAGGTTCACCGGCCTCGGCGTCCACGCGCCCAGTCAGCCGTGCTGCCGTCCGCTACCTCTCTTCCCTCGCCACGCGCCGAGCTCACACGCCGCCGTACCCCGCCCACGCCGGTGCCCATGCCGCCAGCAGCACAGCAGCGCCACGCGGCTGCCGCCCGTGCAGGGGGCCCTCGCTCAACTCGCCTCCGCTCGCCAGGACCACATCGCCGGCCTTATCTTCTCCACCACCAGCTTCGCTCGCTTGTCCCTCGCCTCTTTTTATACCTGCGGCCGTGCCGAGCAGAGCGCATCGCCGGCCACAATCCTCCTGCCTCCCTTCGCTACACTTCAATTCCTTGCACCCATGGCTCATCCACCTCGCTAGCTTCCTCCCCGAACCTTTCTTCTCCAGCTCCGACCACTGGGCGGCCGGGAATTTCAAATCCCACGGCTGCCAGTGTCCGCAAGCCACCGCCAGACTGCCTCGCCGTGGACCGCCCGCATCGGGCCCTTTCCACTCGAGCCGAGCGCCTAGGTGAGCTCCTTGGATCCTACTGATGCTTCCCGTACTGCTTTTTGTGCTATCACGATGCCGCGACCGCCGGAACACGGCTGCGCCGCCGCGGGCAGACCGGCGCATGGCGCCGCGGCCTCTGGCATGGATGATGGGTGAGAGTTTGGGGGAAACTGATGGGAATGAGGGTGGTGAGCCTCGCCGGGGCAGGTCGCCGTGCGAGCGAAGTGGAGACGGCGGCGCGGCAGCTCGCTGCGGCCGGCGTTGCCGAGCTCGAGCTCTGGCTCGTGTGCGAGTTAAAAAAAGAATGAGATTAGAAAGGGGAAGGGAAAGGGTCCGGCTGGGCCATTAGGCCAACTGGGCCGGTTGGCCAGCTCGGCCATGCTGGCTGCTGTGCCGAGCCCAAGAAGCTCTAAAATGTTTTACCAATATTATATAAAATGAATGCAAATGGGAAACCTCGTAGAAAATCAAAGGAAAGTGAGAAACATACAAACTAAACTTTGTTGAATTCCTTATGCAGAATGTATCCAGGAAAAATACACGTTCTTGTATAAACTAAGTTTTACATGCATGTTAGATATGATGCCTATTAACCTTGTTTAGTGCATAAGAAATCATAGAAAAATAAGAAAGTATTGAGATGAGTTTTGTTAGGCGTATGCCATATTTTCCTATCCATGAAAATGTTAGCATAATATAATTGCCATTTTCACCTTAAAATAATTAAATGATGAATCTTGTATAGCTAGGTAAAATAGGTTATCTCATAAGTACATAACTAGAATATGTTGCTTTTATTATGCTAAACATTATAGAAGATATATAGCAGAGGCTCTGAATATATTGAAAGTAAAAATGATCAACACCACTAGTAAGGGGAATATTTATACTGTATGTGTGCATGAGTTGCTAAACTTTTAAGTACATATATCACATTCTTTTGCTTCATGGGAGTTAATGAAGGAAGTAAATTAAGAAAAGTAAATTAAGTAGCCCATGCATCATCTCATGTTTGCATCATATCAATTATGTAGATACCGCGTTCAAGAACGTTGTGTACGAGCTTGTTGCTGAAAAACAGCAATAACCAGGAGCAACGGCAAGGGAAGGCTATGAAGAATCGACTGACTAGGCCCAAGATCTAGTTGGCACTAATATTATAGCTCAGCAAGGCAAGCCCCGGAGCATAACCCCTATTTTCAAAACTATGCAATGTTTTACTTAAGTATCTATGTGCATTTATGTTTCTAGGAGTTGTATGAAATCATAGATGCATTATTTCATAGGCACCTTGTCAAATACTAGTTGTTGCTTCGTTAGTTGCTATGCTTAAATAAGTCCGGTAGAAGTCGAGTGATTACCGTCACTCGCGAGACATAGGGTTTCGCTTTTAAAGATAATTATGGAAATTGATGGTTTATTGTTAAAAGTGGAAGTCGTTCGTGGGGCCCAGAGTATCAGGGTTGAACAGTACTAATCACATGCCGGTAGTAAGAGGTAGTTGAACCCGGTAAACCTACGTACCTATATGCAAACTGGTAGAGTGAACTGATATTGTCTTCTTCAGTGGTGCTAGTCAGTAACTCATGGCTGACCCGTCATTGGTATTGGTGGGGATTAGCGGTCCCGGGCTGCAGGGCAGTTCACCTATGCGGGGTGCATATAGGGAACGGTTGCCATGTACGGCTCGACGGGGCGCGTACGTGTCGTGTGATTAGGTCTACCTTGCAAGGGTTAAAATCGGATCGATTCGCCGCCACTCTCGGATAAGAGAACCTTGATATCTCAGTCACAGTGCGACATAATGAAAGTAAATGGGAGTATGAAATGGTTGATTAAATAAAGATATGGTAAATGAAACGACCCGAATTCCCAAAACTGAGAATCCGAATCTCTGCACCTCTGCGATAGTCCCAGGAAGTGGCTATCGCGTGCAATCCCTGTTTAAGCTGTTACAAACCATGCAAAACACAAAAAAGAGATAATAACAAGGTTTATAGATAGATAAAGCAGTTATGTTTATTACATCATTTCGGCATTCTAGCCGGTACAAGTCCGACAGGACTGAATCATGTAATGTAAAACATCTACGAAGAGCAGCGAAGTAGAAGCGAGGGGAACTCCCATCCCTCAGTCCAGCTTGAGCATAGGCGGAGCCCTACTCCTCCCAATCCTCGTCTTCAGTGTGGTACTCCGGATCTGTTCCTGAAACACCACCATCTACCCGGGAAGCGGGTAGGCCGAGTCACTCTCCATAGCAGCAAGCCAAGGAAACGGGGGAATTAACTACATGCAAGGATTCTATGTATTTGGCTGTGGATTTCCTAGGCAGCAGCATGCAATCAAGGATTATATCATTATATCTGCGGGTGTCGGGGTTCTCTACCGCCGACAAGTAAATTTCCTACGATTGCGTGTCAGGGCTCGGATGGTGACTCAAGAGACAGGGGGTTTTAGACTGGTTCGGGCCTCCGGAGAGTAATACCCTACGTCCAGTGTGAGCCGGTGTTCTCAAGTCCAAGTCTGTAGTAGGGGTGTACAAACTAGTCGGGAGAGGGAGAGGGTCCCAAGTCCCTGAGTGATGCGAATGAGCGTGTGGTGTGTGCTGTGACCGAGCGTTCGACTAGTGTTCGGATCCCCCCTTCACTGATGTCCCCTTGTCCCCTTTTATAGCTTCAAGGGGAGAAGGGAGTGGGGGGTAAAAAGGAGAAAATTACAAGGGGAGTTACTGCCCCCGAGAGCTTCAACTAGCGTCGCTCGCCGAGCCGTACCGGGAGCAGGTGTTGACGGAGTGGGCGCCCCGCCGGACCCGGGATCGTACATCCCGGGTGGTTGGTGTCGACGCCTTCTCGGGTAAGCTCCCGGGTCGTTCCCGGGTCGTGGTTGACTTGCTCGAGGTCCTCGGGCGCTCCAGGTGTCCTGCTCGGGCTCCAGGTGTCGTCCATGGGCGCCTGGGATCGTACTTGAGTGCCCGGTGTAGCGCATGCATTCCTTCTCCAGACTGTAGCGTTCCTGTTCGGATGAGACGGGCGCCACTGTGGCTGCCGTGGCGAAGGACGGACGCCCATCATGCTCTGACGCGGCAAGTACCAAGTGGGTACGGCGCCGGATGGGCCGGGGCATGGCCGGGTAGTTTTACCCGAGGGGCTGGAGATTACTCGGGAGCGGAGAACACCTCGGGCGAACCGGGAAGCCACTCGGAGGCGGAGGACACCTCGGGCGAACCGGGAAGCCACTCGGAGGCGGAGAACTCCTCGGGCGAATCGCGGGGACTCCTCGGAGGCGGAGAACCACTCGGGCGAATCGGAGGCTCGTCGGGCGGCCTCCGAGGTGTCGTGGCATGATGAATCTGCTTTGGTTTGGGTCTCTAATTTTTGCTTTTTGAGGGGTGGATTATCGTGAGCTCCCGGATTAAGGGTTTGATTGGGTACCCCTAATTCGGACCCTCGTCAGTAGCCCCCGAGCCTGGGGGGGAGATGAAGGCTCGCGCCCAGGCTGAGTGGTAGCACGGATATGGTAAGTTGCAGTTTTTCCGGTGGGGGCGCGCGAGCGCACCCGCCGGGTGTAGCCCCCGAGCCTTGAGAAGAGCTGGTGCTCTTGTTAAGGTTTTGTGCCCGGGTGGTTTGCCTTAAATGTTGTCGGGATCGAAGAACTTGTCGGGGAGGGGAAGCTTGTCGGGGACGCTTCTTTGGTGGGCCGGACAGCTGCCGGACCGTTGACGGGCCGGGAACGGAAGCGTCGGCCCGGTCCCCCGCCGCGTGGGGAGGTGGGCGCGCCTTTTAAGGAGGTCAGGCGAAGCGACGTGCGCACGTCGCCGCGGCGCCAGTGGTGGGCCCGCGCAATTAAGGCCGCGGTGGTTCCGCCCCGCCCCTACTTATAGCCGCGTGCTGCGGCGGCCTGGGGTTTTACCCGCGCCAGAGCTTTCCAACTTCCAACGCGCGCTTCGTCTTCTTCGTCGCCGCCGCTTGTCTTCTTGCATCCCCCGCCGCCGTCGCATCGTCGCTGCGGAGAGCAAGTGACCGAGCCCCCCATCTCGCCGGCGCTCCTTCTTCGGACTGCTTCAGGATGTCGACCTGGGAGCGTTCCCGTGTCTCACGCCGGCAGCTGGAGGGCCTCGCGGCGGAAGGCCTGCTCCCGCCGTTGACGGAGGCCGTGGAGTGGAAGGTGCCCGGCGTCGAGGACTACCCCCAACCGCCGGAGGGGTACGTTGTTTCTTTCGTCGCCTTCCATGAGCGCGGGTTCTCCGTCCCCGCAGGAAGGTTCATCCGCGCCGTACTCAACGAGTACGGGCTGGAGCTCCACCACCTCAACCCGAACGGAGTCCAGCAGATGGCGGTGTTCGTCGCCCTCTGCGAGGGGTACCTGGGGATAGGGGCCCATTGGGACCTCTTCAGGTACTTTTTTAAGTTTTCGTTGCATTCCGCGGAGGGCGGCGCCCCCGCGACGATTGGCTGCGCCGTGCTGAAGGCCAAGCAGGGGCGGATGAAGGCCTACATCTCAAGGACCTTGACCAGTTCGAACAAGGGCTGGCACCCGCTGTGGTTCTACTTGAAGAACGACAGCAGGAACCCCCTTCCGGCGTACACCGGAAAAACTTTCGAGAAGTTGCCCGAGGCATGGGCGTACGGGCCCGAGAAGGAGCGGCAAGAGAAGGTCCTCGGGGACATCTGGGAGGCCCTCGCTCGGCTCCGCGACGCGAGGGTGACCACGGCAGAAGTCCTCGGCGGGTACCTCTCGAGAGGTATCGTGCCGCTGAGGCGGCGCACTCTCCAGATCTGGGAGATGATCCCGAAGAATGCCCCCTTCGAGGGGACCGTGACGATGATCCCCCTGCCCTCGGGGGACGAGGTGAAGCGCCGAGTGACGGCGGCGATGGGGAAGGGTCATGAAGCATATCCTCCCCCGGGCCTCCTCCCCATGCTCCCGAACAAGCACACCCGGGATCTGGTAAGGTTTTCTTCGTGCTCCTTGAATCCCCGAGTGGTTTTTCAATTGGCTGATCCCGAATTCTTTTAGATGAAGGGCCTCCACTGCACCCTCTCCCGGCCGCCACTCCCCGAGGACAGGGCGAGAAACCGGGCCCAGGCCGCATACGCCAAGGCGAGGAAAGATCGCCGGGAGGAGTGGAAGAAGAGCGAGGTCGCCAAGCGTGAGCGGAACGCCGAGCGATCCAGGAGGAGGAGGAAGGGAGAGGACGAGGTCTCCGAGGACGAGGACCCCGAGGAGTTCGTGGAGAACGTCTCGGTGAGCGAGGATGACGAGGAGAGTGACGACGACTCGCCTCCTCAGAAGCTGAAGTCGGTCGTGGTGATGACCGCCGGCGCCTCGTCCTCGGCGCAGCACTCGGGGCGGAGCGGGAGAGGAGGGCCGCCACCGCCGGACTCGGGAAGGGGCGAAGGCTCTCGGTCGGACCGGCATCGGCGGTCCTCCGAGGAGAGCCGGCGCGAGAGGCGCAGCCGCACCCCTCCGTCCCCCCGTCACGACCTCGAGAGGGGAAGGAGCTCCCGGCGGGAGACGGTCTCCCCTCGCCGGGATAGGAGCCGGAGCCGGGACCTATCAGAGCGCGCCCACAAGGGGGGCTCGTCCTCGGGGGCGTCGCGCTCCCCCTTGCGATTCGCGCCGCGGGACGACAGGCGGCTGCCGTCGGCCCCTCAGATGACGCGGGCGCGGAGCGAAGGGCGGGACGCGCCCCGGACGCCCGTGGTGGAGACGCAAGCCCCTCCCGCCCCGGTGAGGGTCACGACAAGGCGGCCGGACTCGACACCGGTCGAGGGGGGAGGTTCGTCAGGTCGGGCGGCGCCCCACTCGGGCAGGGACGCCGCAGTCGCGCCCGTGGCCCCTGCCCCGACGACGCTGGCGGGATCCAAGCGGCCCGCATCCCCGCAGGCCCCAGCGCCGACGGGGTCCAAGCGGACGCGGAGGATTGCGAAGGGGTGAGTGATGTCCTGTGTTTCTCGAATGGTTTCGGTTTTTTCTGTAGTTACCATTTTTCTCAGCCGGGTTTGCTGACTTGTTGTGAACCAGTCGGGCCGATACCCCGCTCGAGGTGGCGCCGAGGAAGACTCTGCGCTCGGCGGCGCCGTTGCCGGGGCCTGCGGCGGGCAGGCTGAGCAGGCGACGCCGGAGCCCGCGGCGGGGCCGGCCGGGAAGGCGGTGGTGGAGCCTGCGATGGAGCGGGCCGAGGTGATTCCGCCGGTGCCCTCGGCAGAGCGGGCCGAGGAGGGAACGCCGGTGCCCTCGGCGGAGCAAGCCGAGGAGGGGACACGGAGGGCGGCGCCCTCCGCGGAGGAACAGGTGCCGGAGGGGGACGGCGACAGCCCGGGAGACACACTCCCAACGGGCCTAGCCTTTGCACAGGCCGTCCCCCCAGAGGCGGCCGTGGCGGCGCTCCAAGCGGAGCTGGCCGAGGAGCTGGCGGAGGCGGCCCTGCCTGCTCCTCAGGAGGAGCCGGCTCACCCCGGAGTGGAGGGAGTCGCCGGGGAAGATGGCCGCGGGGTCGCGGCCTCTCCAGGGGCCGTGGTTGGCCCCCAAGAAGCAGAGGCGGGGACCTCGGGCGCTCGTCCGGACGCCGCCATCCCGGCAGCCATCGCAGCCCCCGAGCCCTCCGGGGTGATTCCCCCGGAGGTCGTCGTGCTCGAGGACTCGCCGGAGGGCAGCTCGCGGAGGGTCGCCGGGGAGACCAGCAGGAGGTTGATCATGGAGCCCCCGAGACCTTCGTGCCCTTCGAGCGAGGGCCTGTGCCATCTCCGGGAGACGCCGGGCATGATTGCGGTGGACCGTCGATGTGCCGCCCTCGTACCCATCGAGGACAACCCGAACCTTCCGTGCGAGGGTCGGTACCTGTGGTACGACCGTCAGAACCCGGCGGCGGGTCCCGTCTTCGAGCTGGACGATGCGGGGGAGAGGGAGCAGTGCCAGCTTCTCCGGGAAGGCCTCGAGAACATCAAGGAGGTCTTCAACAAGTTGATC
>QPGU01000127.1:8317-23930 GCA_004135705.1 Alloteropsis semialata | reverse complement strand
TTTTCTCCTTAAGTCGTAACCCCTCAAGCATCTTTTTTCGCAAAAGGTGGAGGGGCCGGACCGAGCCGTATTTTTGCCTCGTTGGCCGAAAATGCGGTGTCCGTGTGAGCTAATAGCGGGCCAGTTCGAGTGAAGCCACGGCATCCCGTTCGATGGGTTCCGATCGGACCAGCTGGTGGCCAGCTTCAGATTCTTGGTGGCGAGATCATCTAGTTACCGAGTCCGTTCGATGGGACTTGGCGGCTCGTCGCCTTTCCGTTCGGGGGAAAAACCATGACCATTCTTACCATCAAGACTCGAACGCAGTTCGGGATGCCCATGACGCTCGTGCGTCCGGGTACTGGCCGCTGGGACCCATCCCTTGCTGCCCCTCACTCAGGGTGCTCGGGGGCGGCTGTAGAACCCTTCGACGGGCCAGCCTTTGAACCCCTGGCGTTTGACAGGCCATCGTAGATACTTACCGTGTTGTTCGTGGAGGGCGTTCGACCCTATGCGGGGAGAGAGCTACTCGCCTCTTGTTTCGGAGGGCTCGGGGAGCGTCTCGGGGGACGACTGTAAGCTCATAAAGTACTCGGAACGGGAGAGCGTTTTTATTATCATAAGCGAATGACAAAGTACACATGCTTTTTTAGGGGTAAAAGCGACGTAGCTGCTCTATGTTCCAAGCGTTCGTGAGGACTTGGCCGTCCTCGTTCTTGAGCTTATAGGTCCCCGGGCGTAGGACTTGATCGACGATGTAGGGGCCTTCCCATGGCGGTGAAAGCTTGTGGCGGCCGCGATTGTCCTGAACTCGTCGGAGGACGAGGTCGCCGACTTGAAAGGCCCGGCTTCGGATGTTGCGGTCGTGGTATCGTCGTAGGGCCTGCTGGTACTTGACCGAGTGGAGTAGTGCGACGCTGCGTGCCTCGTCCAGCTGGTCGATGGCGTCTTCCAAGGAGGCTTGGTTTCCTTCGTCGTCGTAGGCGCGGATCCGTGGGCTACCGTAGTCGAGGTCAGTTGGAAGGACGGCCTCGGACCCGTGTACCATGAAGAAGGGCGTGCAGCCCGTGGCCCGACTTGGGGTGGTTCGTAGGCTCCAGAGGACCGACGGGAGCTCCGCGACCCATCTTGCCTTGAACTTCTCGAGACGTTTGAAGATTCGTGGCTTCAGTCCTTGCAAGATCATGCCGTTGGCTCTCTCCACCTGTCCGTTGGTTTTGGGGTGGCTGACGGCGGCCCAGTCCACTCGGATGTTGTTGTCGTCGCAGAAGTTGAGAAACTTTTTGCCCGTGAACTGAGTGCCGTTGTCGGTGATGATCACGTTCGGGACCCCGAAGCGGTAGATGATGTCGGTGAAGAACTGGACAGCTTCTTGCGAGCGAACGCGCCGGATGGGTCTTGCCTCGATCCATTTGGTGAACTTGTCGACGGCGACGAGGAGATGCGTGAAGCCCCCGGGTGCTTTCTTCAGTGGCCCGACTAGATCCAAACCCCACACGGCGAAAGGCCACGTGACAGGGATGGTCTGCAGGGCTTGCGCCGGGAGGTGGGTTTGCCTTGCGTAGAATTGACAGCCTTCGCATCTACGCACGATATCCTTGGCGTTGGCCACCGCGGTTGGCCAGTAGAACCCTTGCCGGAAAGCTTTGCCGACGAGCGTCTTTGGCGCGGCGTGATGCCCACATGCCCCTGCATGGATGTCCCTCAACAACTCCTTACCTTGATCGATCGGAATGCAGCGCATTAGGATGCCAAAGGAGCCTCGTCGGTAGAGCTCTCCCTCGATGAGCGTGAAGGTTTTGGCCCAGCGCGCGATCCGCCGAGCCTCGGTTGGGTCGGGTGGGAGCTTGCCTTCCACAATCCACTCGAGTAGCGGAATTCTCCAGTCGGGATCCTCGAGGTTCGGCTCGGCGGCTGCGTCTATCTCCATGACTTCCGCCTCCTCCTGCACTGCGGGTCCGGGCGGCTCGTCGTCGAGTCGGATGGAGGGGGCGTGCTGGTCCCTGGCGAACACTCCATGGGGAACAGGCTTTCGGTTGGACGCTGCCTTGGCGAGGGTGTCGGCCGCCTCATTGTATCGTCGTTGGACGTGCTTGAGCTCGAGGCCGAGGAACTTGTCTTCCAGCTCACGGACCGCCCGACAGTAGGCGGCCATCTTGGGACTAACGCAGCTTGACTCCTTCATCACCTGATCGACGACAAGCTCCGAGTCTCCCCGGATCTCGAGACGCCGTATGCCGAGCTCGAGGGCGATTCGGAGTCCGTTGATGAGGGCCTCGTACTCAGCGGCGTTGTTGGAGGCCGAGAAGTGCAGTCGAACCATGTACTCCATGCGTACGCCCAGGGGCGAGACGAAGACCAGGCCGACGCCTGCCCCTTCCTTCATCAGCGACCCGTCGAAGTACATGACCCAGGTCTCGTGCTCGACGGAGGTCGGAGGAGTCTGGGCCTCGGTCCACTCGGCGACGAAGTCGACCAGTGCTTGTGACTTGATGGCGTCCCGTGGCGCGTAGGTGATGTTCTTCCCCATCAACTCGAGCGCCCACTTGGCTATTCTTCCGTCAGCCTCGGGGTTCTGGATCACTTCACCGAGCGGATACCTCGACACCACCGTGATGGGATGGGCGTCGAAGTAGTGCCGGAGCTTCCGCCTAGTGATGAGGACAGCGTATACGAGTTTCTGGATTTGGGGATACCGTACCTTGGTGTCGGACAGGACCTCGCTGATGAAGTAGACAGGACGCTGCACCTTCTGGATCTTCTCGGGCTCGTCTCGCTCGACGATGAGGGCGGTGCTCACTACGTGGGTGGTTGCCGCGATGTAGAGCAGCATCGGTTCCCCTTCCACCGGAGCGGTCAGGATCGGTGGGTTCTTGAGCGTAGCTTTGAGCGAGTCGAGGGCTTGCTGCGCTTCAGCGCTCCAGACGAAGTGGTCCGACTTCTTAAGCAGTCGGTACAGGGGCAGGCTTCGTTCCCCGAGTCGGGCGATGAAGCGGCTGAGTGCGGCCAAGCATCCCGTGACGCGTTGGACCCCCTTCACGTTCTGGATTGGCCCCATGTCGGTGATGGCAGTTATCTTCTCGGGGTTGGCTTCGATGCCTCGTTCCGATACGATAAAGCCAAGGAGCATGCCTCTCGGGACCCCGAAAACGCATTTCTCGGGGTTCAGCTTTACTTTGTTCAGCCGGAGCTTCTCAAAGACAGCTGTGAGGTCAGAGACCAAGTCGCCCTCACGCTTGGACTTTACCACTATGTCGTCAACGTACGCCTCGACCAGCCGGCCGATCAAGTCTCCAAAGACGCGTCGCATGCATCTCTGGAACGTGGCGCCTGCGTTTTTCAGCCCGAAGGGCATAGACGAATAGCAGTAGGTGCCGTAAGGCGTGATAAACGACGTCGCGAGCTGGTCGGCCAAGCTCATCGCGATCTGGTGGTACCCGGAGTACGCATCGAGAAAGCATAGGGTTTCGCACCCTGCGGTGGAGTCGACCACCTGATCTATACGCGGAAGGGGGAAGGAGTCTTTTGGACATGCCTTGTTAAGGCCAGTATAGTCAACACACATCCTCCATTTCCCATTTTTCTTTTTTACAAGGACCGGGTTGGCCAACCACTCGGGGTGGTATACCTCCCTAATGAAGCCGGCGCTGAGGAGCTTTTTGAGCTCTTCGCCGATGGCCTTGTACTTCTCGTCGTCGTAACGTCGGAGCTTCTGCTTGACGGGTCGAGCGCCAGGCTTGATATCGAGTTTGTGCTCGGCGACTTCCCTTGGAATCCCTGGCATGTCCGAGGGTTTCCATGCAAACACGTCGAGGTTTGCGCGGAGAAAGTCGACGAGCGCGCTTTCCTATTTAGGATCGAGCGCCGTCCCGATGCGGAGGGTGCGGCCATCGTCGGCCACGACAACCTCCTTGACGTCCTTGGCCGGCTCAAAGGAGCACGCGGCGCGCTTGGAGGTCTCGGGGATGTCCAGGTCCCTGGGCGAAGGCTCAGCGGCGAGCCTTTTGGACTGGACGAGTGCCTCCGCGAATTGGAAGCACTCGGTTTCGCATGCGAACGCATGCTCAAATGAAGTCCCCACGGTGATGACACCCTTTGGTCCGGGGATCTTCAACTTGAGGTACGTGTAATTTGGGACAGCCATGAACTTCGCGTAAGCAGGCCTCCCAAGGATGGCATGATACGTCCCGGGAAATGCAACCACTTCGAAAGTGAGGGTTTCCCTGCGGAAGTTCCGTGGTGTCCCAAACGTGACAGGCAGATCGATCTGCCCGAGTGGTATCGCGTCCACCCCGGGGACGATCCCATGGAAAGGCACAGGGGATGGTCGAAGCTGAGACCGTGGGATCCCCATCTCGTCGAGGGTGTCAACGTAGAGGATGTTGAGGCCGCTCCCGCCGTCCATCAACACCTTGTGGACGCGCTTCGTCCCGAAGAGAGGAGCAACCACGAGCGGGTATCTACCTGGTTGTGGGACGTGGTCGGGATGGTCGGAGCGGTCGAAAGTGATCGGGGCCTCAGACCATTTCAGGTAGGAGGGCACCGCGGGCTCGGTGTGGCAGACTTCTCGCCGGATCAGCTTTTCTTCACGCTTCGGGGGGCAAGCCGCCGTCCCCCCGACGATCATCATGATTGCGCCGTCCTCCCTGGGATAACCGTCGTCGTTGTTGGAGCCACCGGCCCCGTCTCGGCCCTCGTGTGGCTTCTTCTTCTGGGCGCCGGCGAGGAAGCTTCTCATGAGTCTACAATCCTTCAAGGCATGCTTGACGGGGCCCTCGTGGTGGGTGCAGGGCGCCTCGAGGAGCTTTTCGAAGTGGTCCCTTGGCGCTGGGTTTCCCTTGGGCTTGGTGGCCTTCCGTTCGGCCGCCGCTACCACACGGCCGTCGCGCCTTCGCTTGTCCTTTCGTTTGCTCTTATCGGGTCGGGCGGAGGTGCCCTCATCCACCGTCTTCGACTTCTTGCCCTTGCCCTGAGGTCGATCAAGGGTTGCGGCGACGGCATCTTCTCCGTCGGCGTAGTCGGTGGCGATGTCAAGGAGCTCCCGGATGGTTCGTGGCTTCCGGCGTCCCAACTCATGGATGAGGGTCGAGCAGGTGGTTCCGAACCGGAACGCGGAGACAACATCGGTGTCAGCGGTGTTTGGCAACTCAGTGCAGCGCTTGGAGAAGCGCTTGATGTAGTCGCGCAGAGACTCGTCTTCTGCCTGGAGGCAGTTGCGGAGGTCCCAGGGATTCCCAGGACGAGTGTAGGTACCCTGGAAGTTGCCAATGAAGGCGTCACGCAGCTGCGCCCAACTGTCGATCTTGCCCGCGGGGAGATGCTCCAGCCACGTTCGAGCCGAGTCGGCGAGGTAGAGGGGGAGGCTCTTGATGATGAAGTAGTCGTCTTGCGCCCCCCCTGCGTGGCATGCTAGCCGGTAGTCTTCTAGCCAAACGCTGGGGTTTGTGTCCCCGTCGTATTTGGGCACCGTCGTGGGAGCACGGAAGCGTGGGGGAACCTGGGCGCCGAGGACGCGGGGTCCGAAGGCGCGCGGCCCCCTGGGGTCAGGTGACGCACTCCTGCTCCGGTCTTCGCCGCTGTCATAGCGGCCTCCACGGCGCCTGTTGTAGGCTCGGCGTGGTCGACGTTGATGGTGCTCGTCCCGTTGCTTGGCGCCTTCGTCAGCTGCGGCCGCGCGATGATGTACGGAACGCTCGTGCTCGGGTTCTCGAGGGGCCCGCTGGCGTGAGGCAGAACTTTCCGCCTGCTGGACTGCTGCTGTTTCCAGGAGCGCGCGGAGCTGCTGATGGAACCTCCGATCTTCGGGCGCCGCTGGTTCGGGATGCTCACGGAGCAGGACAGCAGCTGCTGCGAGGTTCTGGGACGCCCGGTTGAAGACCTGCGCATCGTTGGCGTTGCCACCGTCATTGACGATGCGTTGTTGCACGTCCCGGGCTCGTGCACGGGCGGCTCCTCCGTCTGCGTTTCTCCCGAGCTCGCGGTTGAGCTGCTGCCGCTCTTCCTCGATCTGGCGCCGGGCTTCGTCCAACTCCTGCAGCCTGACCCGCCGAGCGTCGTCTGCCGGGGCGTTAGGCGGTGGTGGCGCAGGAGCGTTGGCACGCGGTGCTGCAGGGGCTCGGGCAGGCGGAGCCGCTGCGGCGTTGGCAGGTGGTGCTACAGGGGCACCATTTCCCGTGGAGCTGCTCGCGGAGTGCACGTCTTCGTCGGGGGTGTGACACATGAAACACTCCCGATAAGGGTCGAAGTTTGGCGGAGCCCACGTCAACCGTGGGCGGGAGCTTTGCTTGCTCGTCGTACCCTTGGTGGTCGGCGAAGCGCGGGGGGCGATCTCCGCCGATGTCGGGGTGGCCACCGGGTCGCTTGGCAAGCCCGGCTGTCCCTCCGGGTACATGGCGTTGTAGCAGTCGATGAACTCGTCCCAGGGGAGCTGCTCCTGCCCTCCAACCTGGAGGGCGAGGTTGGTAAGCATGTAGGAGACGTTGCGGAAGTGTTCCTGGGACGGGCTCCGTCCCAGGGCGGCCGCCAGGTCCCCTCCGAGTAGGTCGAAGACGTAGGCGGTGGCTCCCGCCATGGCGTGGGAGGGCTTGGGCCCCTCGTCGTGGAACGTCTTGCCGTCGTCGCAGGCAAGCTTGGGGCGCACGAAAGTCGCCCCGATGATGGGCTCCACCGACTGGTCGATGACGAAGTCGAGGGAGCCGAACCGCAGGCGATCGCCGGGCGCCAACGGGGCGCCACTATGGGCCATCCGGACCCTGGTGAAGTGTCGTGACACGCGAGAGCCCCTACCTGGCGCGCCAACTGTCGGGGTTCTCTACCGCCGACAAGTAAATTTCCTACGATCGCGTGTCAGGATCCGGATGGTGACTCGAGAGACAGGGGGTTTATACTGGTTCGGGCCTCCGGAGAGTAATACCCTACGTCCAGTGAGCGTCGCTGTTCTCAAGTCCAAGTCTGTAGTAGGGGTGTACAAACTAGTCGGGAGAGGGAGAGGGTCCCAAGTCCCTGTGTTGAGCGAGGGAGTGAGTTGTGCGTGCTGCGTCCGAGTGTTCGAATGGTGTTCGAATTGCCCCACGCTGACGTTCCCTCGTCCCCTTTTATAGCTTCAAGGAGAGAAGGGAGCGGGGGGTAAGAAAGGGGAAAATTACAACGGGAGTTACTGCCCCCGAGAGCTTCGTCCAGTGTCGTCTGCCGAGCCGTACGGGGAGCAGGTGTTGACGGAGTGGGCGCCCCGCCGGACCCGGGATCGTACATCCCGGGTGGTTGACGCCGATGCCTTCTCGGGTAAGCTTCCCGGGTAGTCCCAGGTCGTGGTTGACTTGCTCGAGATCCTCGGGCGCTCCAGGTGTCCTGCTCGGGCTCCAGGTGTCGCCCGTGGACACCCGGAGTCGTACTTGAGTGCCTGGTGTAGCGCATGCATCTTTCTCCGGGCTGTAGCGCTCCTGTTCGGACGAGACGGGCGCCACTGTGGCTGCCGTGGCGAAGGACGGACGCCCATCATGCCCCTGACGCAGCGGGTACCAAGTGGGTACGGCGCCGTATGGGCCGGGGCGTTACCGGGTAGTTTCGCCCGAGGAGTCGGAGGCCACTCGGGGGCGGAGAACCCCTCGGGCGAACGAGGAGGCCACTCGGGGGCGGAGAACCCCTCGGGCGAACGGGAGAACTACCCGGGCGATCCAAGTAGTCGGGGTATGGGGTGTTTGCTTTGCTTTGGGTCTCTGATTTTTGTTTTTTGAGGGGTGGATTACCGTAAGTCCTCGGATTAGGAGGGTGGATTGGGCACCCCTAATTCGGACCCTCGTCACCCATGAACCTTCCCCTAAACCTCGTTAGCTAGATTGTATGGTTCTTTTCGATGATGACATTGAAAGATCTTTCAAACCTTGCTAACCCTTGTTTTTGCTAACTCTTTGCATTTGCATTTTGCATCCATTCCATCGTTCCATCATGCATTTGTTAGCTCGGCTCTCTCACAAAACTTCATGATGAATGCTTTTATATCCATGTCAATGCTTCCTGGGGCATTTTGCTTTTATGGTCTTGTGTAAACATGGTGTTTAGACATGATCGCGGACCATCATCATTTAGTTTTGAGAGCCTTGTTAGCATTTACATTGCATTGGTCTGTCTATAAGCTTTGCAATGCGCTTAATTTTTCTTGTGCTATAAGGAATTATTATACTTGGGATAGACATGCGTTTTGACCTTGGTTTACAAATCTTTATGGCTATGGAGAGATTAAGCAATCTAGTTGTAAACATGGTGTTTAGAACTAGGTTTAAACATTGTCTTTGTTTATATGCTTTCCTCTCATTTGCACACCCACTTTGCATCCACTCAACACCAACACTTTCGTTGGCATGATTAGGTTTTCTAAACTTTTTCGAGCGCTTGAATTCTTCGGCTTTAATATGGTGTTTAATCCGAGAGTTTCGGCAACATAGCAGTAAACATGGTGTTTAAAACTTTGTTTGATCTCTATCAAGTTTGGTCCCCGCCTTTCATGTTACTAACTTCATGCATTCACTTTGCACACACGCACACCCATTAGGATTTTATTTTTCTCTTTTACTAGGTTA
Organism: Alloteropsis semialata; assembly: GCA_004135705.1. NCBI lineage: Eukaryota > Viridiplantae > Streptophyta > Magnoliopsida > Poales > Poaceae > Alloteropsis > Alloteropsis semialata. The sequence continues at coordinate 15,375 of QPGU01000127.1, read as the reverse complement.
ATTATGCCACAAGTTAAGGTCTTAGGGATGTCATTGGTTGTTGGTATTTGCTTATACTCCCGACTGTCACCCCAGGGGTAGTTTGTGTGTTTCAAGAGTTTTGCAGGCATGAAGAAGGAATCCCATAAATCCATGATCAAAGTTACAACCGAGACCGTTAACATCTCCGAAAATTGAAAGGGACGCTGCTGTTTTCATAAAAAATCTGCACATATTCAGAGCTGTACAGAGAACAAAAAGTTGATATTCATAGGCTCCATCAAATTCTCGTTCCAATGCATCCAAGATCAACGAATTTGAAGACCCATACAAGGAGATACGACAAAAACATTGGGCGTTGCGTGTTCTGAAATCAGCTCGGGACAGATTGCAGCGCTGGACTAAAAATGGCATAACTCTTTTGCTCAGAATCCGTTTTGGGTAAATGATAGCTCGTTGGAAAGAGAAATTTGTGCAATTTGCAATGGAGCAAGGGTTCAATACACGTTCTGTTCTGGAAATAAAGGAAAAATTCATGGAATATGAAGCAGCAATAAAGACAACAAGCAAGGAGGTGATAACGATACGAAGAATGATTGGGACCATGGCTTGATGACAAGAAGAGGTTGAAGAAAAATTAAGGTAACAAAGGTGAAGAAGCATAAAGATAAATCTCCAAACATGTGACGGAAGGACTTTAAGAATCACATGACGGTTCACCATCTTCTTCCATGCTTAGCAACATGCTAAGCATAGGGGAGGACTTGTTGGACGAAAAGGAAAAGACCATATGGAGTACAATGATCGTGTTCACCACAAGATGCTCAAGATTCTTGTTGAGGCCATAATACCAGGGTGTCCGATCACAAGGATTGCCGACTACCGACTCTGAACAATGAAGACTCCGAACAAGACACGATGACCAGATCGCAGAGGAAAACTCGATGATAGTTAGAGTCCTATTAGGTTTAGGTCTGTTTTGTCTTGTAAGGCACGTCTCCTTGGATATAAATAGCGGGGGTCCTGTGCGTAGAGGGTATCTCCAATCTTAGCTAATACACCCGAGGGTACTTGTTACGCCATTGTAATCTGTACTCGCCGAGATAATACAAGCAGCAACTGGACGTAGGGTTATTACTCGATCTCGAGGGCCCAAACCAGTATAAAATCCCGTGTTTCTCTGTTCATCCACCGTGATCAATCTTCGCACAAGGCGGGGTGCTTGCCGGACAAATATCTGCCGAGTACAACCTCGACAGAGGCACGCCAGGTAGGGGCCCTCGCGTGAAGAAAGATCATGCCGATTGTCAACGGAGTCTGGATCGCCTACGCGTCGAGTTCATCGATGCCCTACATGCCCAGTTCCGTCAAGTCGGAGGCCATCGGGAGTTCTACTTCCGCTTCCGATCTCTACGCTCACAGCCATCTAGTGCCTACACGGGAGATCCACTTCGGGGATCTCGTGTTCGAGCACCAAGGCGATTACGAGCTCAAGCTGACAGGGATCCATGATCCCGATCTTACACACGCCGGTTGGAAAGTTTTCGCCTCCTTCACGGAGCCAACTCCCGAGGACATCGCCGATCGCACTGCACGGTTGGATCTCGACTACAGTGGATCTAGCGATGGGTCGGAACAGCCCGATGACCGCCGCATTCATGTGCTAGCTGCAAACAGGAGTGAGGCCGCCACTGAGTCCTCCAACTCGCGTAGATCTATACATCCTCCGCGTTTCAGCAACGCCCCAACTCTTCAAACGGCTAAAACCCGTACACAGCAGGTCGCGTCCTCACTGGCTCCCCGAAATTTTAACAACGATTTCTGGGCAGTCGAGCAGGGCAACCTGCAGATCCGAACTCTCTTGGAGACGATGGAAGCAATGGCCGAGGGAACCCCGATGGTCACCATCGCCAAGAAAGCTCGGGAAGCAGCGGACAAGGTCAAGGAGCGCCTCGAGGCCGCCGCTGCCGCACCACAGGCTCCGTCAAATAGGCCTGGTGAACCACAACCGGTTCGCTCCCGAACTGTTAACGGACGACCTCGCTATCGCCCGCACGAAGGGCGCGACATGAGGCCACAGCTTGAACGCAACCATCGCACCCGCGACGCTCGGGAAACTCTCAATTACAATCGAGATTACTGAGCACGTGAGGGCTACTACCGGTCCCATCCAGATTCGCTGCCACGTGACTCCCGTCCAGGCACAGGAGGATGTCTCGCATACTCCCCGGGCCTGCATAAGGTCAGGTGGCCAGAAAAGTTTCGTCCTACCAACATTGAGAAGTACGATGGAACAACCAACCCCCGTGAGTGGATTCAGATCTACTCCACGATCATCGACGCCACCGGGGGTGACGACTACGTCAAAGCCAACTACTTGCTGACTGCCCTGCAGGGAACATGACTCATGAACCTGCTCGAGGCCAGCATCAAGTCTTGGAACCACCTCCGGGAGACGTTTGAAGCCAACTTCCAGGGCACCTACAAACGCCCCGGACACGAAGGGGATCTGCTCAATTGTGTGCAGAAACCTGGAGAGTCCCTCCGGGACTATATCCATCGCTTCAGCGACACCCGTAACACCATCCCTGATATGGTGGATGATCGGGTGATTGTGGCCTTTAATCAGGGCTGCAATGATGACTGAACGGCGGAGGAGCTTGCCAAGAAAAACCCGAAGACGGTGGCCGAGCTCTATGGGATCCTGGAAGAGACCGCCAAGATGGCGGACGCCTGAGCACGGGTCCACGGAAAGCCCGAACAAAGCCAGCCAGCCGGGGAAGGCAAGAAGAAGCATAAGCATAAGAACAAGAAGCGCAAAACCGAGGGTGATCATGGCCGTGGACAACAAACCCCCGTACAAGCGTCAAGGTAAACCTACCAATCTCCCTATGTACTGCCCGATTCACCGATCTACAAAGCATCACTTTGTGGACTGCATGGTGTACAAGAAGCAGAAGCAGGAGGAGGAGAGCCAGCAGCAGGGGGCTCCACGCGACCAGGCCGCTCAAAATCCTCGGACAGCGAACTACATGGATTGTGACGATGAGCCAGACCTTCCTGAGGATCTGGAGATCGCCACAATTTTCGGTGGTGTGACACCCCGGTGTCACTAAAATAATTAAGAACCCTTATGAACTTAATCACGTAACAATAGCATGCATCATCTCATCCTCGTATTGTTTTGATTGTGCATGGGTGTGTATATATGTGTCCAAGGTTAACTAAACTAAAAGATAAAACTTAAGTATAGCAAAATTCAACTCAAAATCCACTTAGAAAGTGTAAAGGTCGCGAGGACAGTAACTTGCGGTGCCCATGGGGGATGGTCACCGCAATAATCTGTGCTCCGTGGCCAAAGGATCAAGTTTCAATCACGACACAGGAAGTTGCGGTGGTAGACCAAGGATGACCGCAACAGTCGGTCGCCGGGGGAAAATTCGAAAATCCTCTCTGGAATGACGGACTGTTGCGGTGGTCCCTCATTTTTGCACCACCGCAACATTAGGTGATGGATTTACTTACGTATAATGTTCATAGCACCGAATGTTGCGGTGCTAGGCCAAGGCCATGACCGCAACAGTCGGTGGCCCGTTTTGGGCAGCGTCGGCACAGTGATCTCGACCCACGGACTGTTGCGGTGGGTGTTTTTACCCCACCACCGCAACAGTCGGTCGCCAACCACCGCGCCGGTATGGGCCTTCCCGGCGGCGGTACGGGCGTTCGTGCGCGTGGGGACGCGTGTCCTCGACTCCTGTGCGTCGTGCGCGCTGTCCGCCGTGGTTTTTCGCCACGTCCTGTGCGTCGTGCGCGCTGTCCGCCGTGGTTTTTCGCCACGTCCGAGTGTGTGGAGAGCAGGTGAACCACCCTGTCCTCCTCATTGCTGCGCCCGGCGTCCTCCCTCGCTCCTGCTCTCTTCACTCGCCCATTCTCCGATTCAGCTCATCCCCGAGCTCTTTGCCTCGCCCGTTCACCGCCCAGGCTATCCCCGGCCATTTCCCCTCCCTTCCTCGCCCATTTTCCCCGGCCTGCACTGCCGCCGCCGACCTCCCTGAGCTGAGCTCGGGCTTAGGCCCGTGGAAGAAGGAGTAAGGTACTCAAGAGTAAGGGGGGTAGGGAAAGGGTAGGGTGCTATTCATGGAATGCTAAGGGTAGTAGGCACAATGATTGTTAATGGATGTATTGCTTCATGCCCTAGTAGGTGCTAAAGAGAGAGGGTCTTGGTTTCCTAAATCCTAGGCTTGAGCTGTTTAGGTCAAGCCAATTTGGTGGGTTTGTCTTGGTCAAGGGGTTGGAGTTGTGGTTTAGTGGCTAGGCTTTATGCATGGATCTAGGGAGTAGAAGTGGGTTAAACTCATGTAGAAGAAAGTTTACTATATGCATACCTACTCCAGAGATTAGGAAAATGTTTGTTAGGCAATTCAAAAATTCAAGAATACTTACAAAAGAAAGTAAATCTTTAATGCATAAGAATTGATAGGGTGGTTTACTTTTGGTTCTAGTTAGTTGTGGGCAGGGCGGGCCAGACCGGTCTAACCGGTCTCCAAAACCGGTCAGACCGGTTACTGGGCAAGTTTTGCCCCTTAATTAGGAATGTTTCTATGATTGTTTGCCTCTGCATTCATGCATCTCATGCATACTCTTGCATGTCCTGTAGAAAACACCATTACCGACGGCGTGTACGAGATCGACGTCGAGCCCGAGAGTGACTCCGCCGCCGCCGAAGTGAACTACGCCGCCACACAAGACCCGGGTCAACTTCCGGAGGGGCCCAAGGCCGTCGCTGATCAGAAGGCAAGCCCCGGAGCATAACCCTGTTTGCACTAACTCTCATTGCTTGTGCCTTATTTTGCGCATTTAAGTTTTGAGGAGTTGATTGAAACCATAGATGCATGCTCCTTAGGTACCTATGTCCTAATACTAGCATGTGTAGGTCGTATAGAATGCTATGCTTAATTAGGACCGGTAGAAGTCGTGTGATTGCTTGGTCACTCGCGAGATATAGGTTTTATTTTATATCAGCTCTTAAAGTTCGGCAAGCGGGGCTTGTGCGATATGAATGTTTGGGTGAATGTCCCGCTTGCAAAGAGGATTGTTGGCTAAGGCATTGAGGGTGGGGCGTTGTTGGTCAAGCTTTTGAAGGTACTAATCGTATGCCGGGAAATATGGTAAACTGGTAAACCTAGTACTTGATTCAAACTAACGTTTGACGGGTTTTTCCACTCCCTTGGGTGAGGGGTTGATGGCGAGTGTAGCAGTGGCCGCGGCACAGGTTTGCCTGGGGCACCTGGGGTCCGTTGGGGCGTGCACTCGGGTGGAGTGGGCCCTGATGGCAGATGGCAGGGAGAGATGGGAAAGGTTGCCCCGAGAGATGGGAAAGGTTGCCCCGTGAGGTCCTGGGTGTCTCTCACGGGTCGTGCGATTAGGTTGTCCCATGCATGGTTAAAATCAACTCGAGTTGTCCGTCCTTCGCGGTTACATGAAGCTGCTTGATCGCTTGTCTCACATCAGTGGCTTGGTTAATGGGTGTAGAGATTTGGATAAGGGAAGTATGTGGACGAAATGGTAAATCAATTATTATATGATATTGCTTGTTATAGATTGATATTGAATGTTGTTGGATAGTTTGGCAAAAATTAGTAATGGATAGTCCAACATAACTTGGCTAAAATTTTGAAAATAGGTTTAAATGGTAGATGCTTTTGGCAAAACAACCCCAGAGCCAAAAAGCCTTGCATGTCTAGAATTTATCCTTGGTCGGGTAAGTCTTGCTGAGTAATTAGTACTCAGCCTTGCTTGTGGCTTCATTTTTGTTGCAGATGTTGGTGTTGGTTATGACCCCGTGGCGGCCTTGACCTGGCCTTGTGTGCTACCCGAAGGCTGGGTTGTGGAGCGGGTGCCGTCCGAGTCCGACTCGGGCCGCGGTGAGTAGATGTTAAGCGAGGGCTCCGCTTAATGTCTTTTGCTTCGATGTGTAGTCTTCCGCTGTAAATAACTCTGGCTTGTAAGAACTTAAAACTTATGTACCGTATTTGTACAATTATCTACGTGAACCGTGTGATGTAAAATATGTGATGAGTTATACTGCCTGAGCCCATCTTCGAGTGGGACTGCTGCTATTTTGTTTCGGTCGAGAGAAAAATGTGGTGTAATTGGGAAGGTATCCGACGGATTGCACGATTAACTCGGTTTAGGGGCGTGGCGTACTGCTGTGATAGTGGTCCCACGCAATTAAGCCGGATTAATTGGGGCGGTCTGCCACAGCTGGTATCAGAGCCGAAAAATAGGCAGCGGGTGGTACAACAAGTCTTAAAAACATTTTCTTGATGTGCAAAAGTGTAATCTTGACATTAGGACCTCGTTGGATACGCTAGGGTTGACAAGAGTAGGACGTGAGCCCTAGGGAAGTTATGGGTAGTCTTCAGGTGGCTTATATAGTATGTATATGACTAACTTCCAGCACGTACTTTTCTGTAACGACGACTCCAGGTAATGTATAGTCACCCATTGCCAGAGGGTGTTAATACTGGACGCTGTTCCCCAAGCAGTGGCTTACTTGGGGTATAGTCAATATAATACCTTCACGGTGTTATAATGACTGTAATGCTTTAAATTATGGGTTGAACTGTTGCTTCTATAGTGAGCAACAGAGTGTGGTCATCATATGTGGGTAACCGCGTATGCGTCACCCATGTGGCGTGAGGTACATGGGAGCTGTTTGTGAGTGCTGGCACAAACGGTTCAGTGATGAATATTTCCTGCAGGTACGCTAACTACGAGACCATAGGGTATGTGCTCGTTAGAAACTTGACTAATTATTATAGGGAGAGACGTATTATATGTGCCACCGCTGACTAACTCCGTAAGTCCAAGGTTACTTGGCAATTGTTTTCTTTTGTGAGGACGACTAGGTCGCTCATTCATGCATCATGATCTTGCACAAAGACCTAAATTGTGGGTGAAGGGGATGAAATAAAATGTGCACTTACTTGTGAACACTCTAGATGGTAGTAAATCTTTAACCATAAAATCATCTCGGTTTTGCCATCCAATCTAAATCCGTCTATTCTGTCTATACT
>QPGU01000620.1:0-23968 GCA_004135705.1 Alloteropsis semialata | reverse complement strand
GAGTGCCACCCAGGTGACCTGGGAAAATTCGACATTTAGGCAGATTCAAGACAGAGGGCTTAACCTGGCTGAGCCAGGTTCAACCCAGGTGACCTGGGTTACAAGCAGAATTTGGAATTGAATTGAGGCAACTTGGGGAGTGTGTCTATGGGTTAGAATATGATCTAATGAGCTTTGAGACACCTGCAAAACATCAACTTTGGATCCCCCTTTATAGTACGGCTTTCCTAAACTCAAGTTCAAAAATAAATTTAAATTAAACCTTCATCTTGAACTCAAAAACCGTCAATGTTTCCACTTTAGAAATGGGGAGTCGCCAATCATCAATATTCATTTCCCTTCAATTATAATCTGCTCTCATACTCAAATGAAACTCGTTAAACTCGTTAGCACTTTAATTAGATTGTCATTAATCCACCAAAACGAGATGAATGCACTTTCAATCTCCCCCTTTTTGGTGATTGATGACAACCCAATTAAAGTGGATAAATTTTGCATGAAAGAACAACGAGTTAAGAATTATGTACATGTGTGTAGCTCCCCCTAAATGTGTGCATATGAATGAAATTCATGAATATTGGCCTCATATGCCAATTGCACAATTTTGAGACAGCAACATGAGAGCACATACATATACATATATCCATAGGCATAGCACGTAAGTAATATTAAGGTGAACAAAGATGCATATGACATGATATATCACACAACAAAGTAAAAGAACAATACATCATCTCATCATCAACACATGCTCATCGCAATATCAAAGGCAACACATATATATCATGACATGACAATATCACTTAGTACCACAAATAGACATTTACAACATGAGAGCATTAACCTAGCTAGATATGAATATAGGTTCAATTTCCCATCACAACCACACACATTCACATAGTTCATCACACACATCACAAATTAAGTCTTACATGTCCCATACAAAAAACAAGAGAGATAGATAGATAAGGGATAAAGCCAACGACATGTAACCAAACACCAATTTCTCCCCCTTTGGCATCAAGCACCAAAAAGAGAGAGAGACATCCAGGAAGACCAAGTGTCGTCAAAGTGAATAGCAGCCATCATCCAGTCCATGAATCCCAAGACCCGTGGGGGTAACCAGGAGCATACTCACACCCAAACAGCTGCTGATCATCTAAATCCATAGCAGCCCCATGCTCACCAACTGAAGTCCCAGCACCAAGATCAGTCTCATGCCCACCAACAGCAGCACCATCACCCTCAGGAGTAGCAGAGGAACCCATGTGCTGGTCATGCCAAGCAAAGATATCATCAGTGTTGTACATGGGAGGAGGGAGGGGCTCATAAGGAGGTAAAGGTGGAAGGGGAGGCTGAAGGTTAGCGGCTTCATATAGCTGATTTTGGCGGCCTTGCATATCATGTAGTTGTTTCCTTATTCTCTCATTTTGTTGGTACACATCTTTATGAACATTTTTGACACAACCAAAGAGAGCATTGAATCCCTTCTTGATAAAAGCACCCAACCCATGATTATCATGCCCCTTAGGACGAAAAGGCCTACTAGCAGCAGCAGCCCGTGAAGAGGAAGGGTGAAGTGGTGGAGAAGGCATCGGTGAAGGACTAGAAAGATTAGAAGGAGCCTTACGAGAGCGGCGAGCAGGATTTGCGGGATCAATCCAATTAGGAGTATAGCTGAGATGATAAAAATTTTTAGCATACCACTTCTTTGTCACCACCTCAATCATCTTCATGATAAATGGAGCATGAGTGCAACTCCTACTAGGTGTCCAAGAAGTTTGAAGAATCTCATTCCAAACCATATCAAAGACATTCAAGTCATCACCATTGTTATGTGTTCTTAGCATGTGAAGAAGAACCTTGGTTGTGGATTGCACACCAGTGTCATTTCCACTCTTGGGCATGACTGTCACTATCAAAAGCTGGTGAAGATAGCGATAGAAGGTGTGCATATGAGCAGATTTCCAAAAATCATCATATTCAGTGCCAGGAATATGCATGTATTCTACTTCTTCATATCTAGGAACAGCTTGAGAATGCACGGTGATGGTGTTATCAAGATCATCATCTTTAAAGCCTAGAATGCGGGCAAAACGAAGATAGCTGCATTTGAACCAAGCCCCCCAATCATGAAATGGAGATAGGGATATACATTGTCCTCATCAATCCAAAGGGTGGTATAGAACTGGGCAATTACCTCCTCACACCATGGATACTCAAAAGTCATAATATCTTTCAATTTCCATTCCTCCAACCGATCAAGTGCTCTATTAAGTTCCGGATCACCCACAGCCCTACAGGCATCCCAATCAATCCACTTGTGTTGAGTGACAAGATTTTTCTTTGCAAGAATGACTGAGTTGTAATAGTCAATATGGGCGATATTGTGAAAGCGAGGATCAGCTACAAAGACTTCAGATTCATGTTCAGTGGGATCCTTGTACCTGAGAGCCTTTAGCTTCTTTGCTCCACCAGTAGCACAGTAATTAAATTCTTTTGGACAGGTGAGAGAAGGATGACCAACTCGATGAGCACGCTTCATAGGAGATGGAGTGACCAAGTCAGCATCAAAAGGAGGCTCGGCAATATCTTCATCACTGTTATAGGCAGGGCGACGGCCTCGTTGAGTGGCACGCTTATGAGTTGCACGGTGACCTTGAGAAGATGTCCCCTCTGCCACCCCTTTTTCCTTGGAGTCAGTAGATTTTCTGGAGTTGGTAGATTTTCTGGCAGGGGCACGGCGAGGATGACGTGCTGGAATAATCTCTTCACTTTCAGTGTCCTCCTCAAACTCTTCTTGCTCAACCACTGGAACATTCCGACCAAAAGCAGGACCACGAGCCATAGATGCTGTAGAGGACAAAGGAGTGGTATAAGATACACAGATAGGATGGAAGAAAAGATTGAAAGTTCAGTTTCAGTCACAGTTCAACAGAACATAAGGACATAGGAATTTTTGATTCTGAGCAATGTAGTTCATGAAACTGAAAATACTTGAAGATCCTAGCAGCTTGAAGTAAACAAAGATGATTCCCAAAAGGAATTATACTTCAAGACACCACAGAGAGAGATCGGGCAAGAACAGTAGGTATACCTCAAGAACAGATCCTGCAAGAGCACAGAAACTTCAATCCAAAGAAGACACAGCACACCGGCCAGGGATCCCACGGCACAGGCCGCCCCGACCCCAGTTAGCCCGCGCCCTTCCCTGCTACCAGAGCCGCGCGCACACACACGTGCCCGAGGCACGGCGGCCGCGGCCCAGCAACAAGGAGAAAGGGAGGCTCAGGGGAGAGGCGGGGGCCGAAGGGCCAAAGGGCGCCTGCCCCCCAACCGCACCGAGAAGGGCCGAGACCCCCGTAGGCAACCCCGCCCAGTGCGCACCCGCAAGGCGGCGGCGCGGGCGGCACAGGGGCCAGGGGGAGCCGGGCGGGGCAGGGCCAGGCGGAGACGAGCGACCCCAGGCACGACGACGGGCGCCCCCCCCAGGCAGCGAGGAGAGAGGGTGCCGACGGAGACCGCCGGCGGCGCCGGCCAGGAGCAAGCGGCGGCCGGAGATGAGATGGACCAGGAGCGGGTGGATGGGGGTCACGGTGAAAGAGGATGAGGGGTAAAAGGTGAAAGGATAAGGTAGATTTTGTTTTTACCCCCCCAGGAGAAGAAAAACCGGTCAACAGGAGTCAAAGGTTTTTTTTTACCAGCTCACCTAACCCCCACCCAGGTGACCTAGAGAATTCGCGATTTGGGACAGAGAGCTTTACCTGGCTCAGCCAGGTGCCACTCAGGTGAGCCGGGCGGAAATAATTCCGAGATAGAGAGCTTTACCTGGCTCAGCTGGGTGCCACTCGGGTGACCAGGGATTGAGAGAAAAAACACAGGATAGGGAAGAAACTTTGGGATAGATTGTGATCATGATTTTGAGAGAAATTATATAGGGACATATAAGACAATTTGCCACAAAATGGTCAGCCACAAGCAACAATACATAACAATGACCATTTGTGACAAATGTTGATCCAAAGATCCAAGAATCCAAATGTTTTGCAATTCACACACAACAAGCCATTTTCGCAATCACCTATCTACAAAAGCTATAACTTTAGAACAATCAAGGTGTATGCATGATTTCAAGCCAAGTTACGAGAATCCAAGATATTTAGCTCATTCCTCAAAGCACAAAACCTTTGCTCATCAAGAGGCTTGGTGAAGATATCGGCTAGTTGTTTTTCGGTACTTCACATGACTTAAAGCGATATCTCCTTTGGCTTCATGGTCTCTCAAGAAATGATGTCTTATGTCAATATGCTTGGTTCTTGAGTGTTGGACTGGGTTGTTGGCTAGTTTTATGGCACTCTCATTGTCACACAAGAGAGGGATATTTTTGTACTCACAACCAAAGTCACTCAAGGTTTGCCTCATCCAAAGTAGTTGAGCACAACAAGCACCGGCTGCAACGTACTTGGCCTCGGCGGTGGATAGGGCAACGGAATTTTGTTTCTTAGAACTCCAAGACACCAAAGACCGGCCAAGGAATTGACAAGTCCCGGTAGTACTCTTTCGATCTACTTTACAACCGGCATAATCCGAATCGGAATAGCCAAGTAAATCAAAAGTGGAGCCCTTGGGATACCATAAGCCAAGGTATGGAGTATGCACCAAATATCTCAAGATTCTCTTAACGGCAATTAAATGACATTCTTTAGGATTAGCTTGAAATCTTGCACACATGCACACACTAAGCATAATATCCGGCCTAGATGCACAAAGGTAAAGGAGGGAGCCAATCATGGAGCGATATACCTTTTGGTCAACGGATTTCCCTTCTTCATTGAGATCAAGATGTCCATTAACGGCCATGGGTGTCTTGATAGGTTTTGCATCGGCCATGTCAAACTTCTTGAGCATATCATTCACATACTTTGTTTGACATATGAAAGTCCCTTCCTTCAATTGCTTGATTTGAAATCCAAGAAAGAACTTCAATTCACCCATCATGGACATTTCAAACCTCTTGGTCATGATCTTACTAAATTCCTTGCAAAACTTTTCATTAGTAGAACTAAAGATAATATCATCAACATATATTTGACAAACCAATAGATCATTGTCTACTTTTTGAGTAAAGAGAGTAGAATCGGCTTTGCCCATCACAAAACCGTTCTTGAGAAGAAATTCCCTAAGGCATTCATGCCATGCTCTAGGAGTTTGCTTGAGCCCATAGAGCGCCTTATGAAGCTTGTACACATAGTCGGGATGCTTGGGGTCTTCAAAACCCGGTGGTTGCTCCACATATACCAACTCGGAGAGAGGCCCATTCAAGAATGCACTTTTCACATCCATTTGATAAAGCTTGAAATCATAGTGAGTAGCATAGGCAAGTAATATATGAATTGATTCAAGCCTAGCTACGGGAGCATAAGTTTCACCAAAATCCAAACCTTCAATTTGAGTGAACCCTTGAGCAACCAATCTTGCCTTGTTTCTTGTGACAACACCATGTTCATCTTGTTTGTTGCGGAATACCCACTTGGTGCCAATCACATTTTGCTTGGGTCTCTTCACCAATTCCCAAACTTCATTTCTTGTGAAGTTATTCAATTCTTCTTGCATTGCCATTACCCAATCCGCATCACCAAGTGCTTCTTCAACCTTGAGAGGTTCCAAAGAGGAAACAAACGAGTAACTAGCACAAAAATTTGCTAAACGAGAACGAGTAGTTACCCCTCTTCGGATGCTCCCAAGAATATTGTCCACGGGATGATCCCGTTGGACACTTTGATGAACTCTAGGATGAGGTACTTGAGATTGCCTTTGAATAGGCCCATCATCATCATCTTCTTCATTAGCTTGTGGAGCAATGTCATGAGTTGCATTATCTTGACCTCCCCTTTGATCAATGCCATGACCAGATCGTCACCATGACCTTGATCTTGATCATGAGGAGAAGTTGATGGTTCAATTCTTGTTGAAGAAGATGGATCACTAGTACCAACATCCGGAGCTTGAGCTTGCACTTGATCCTTCATGAGAGTCTCCTGTGGCCTTACTTCACCTAATCCCATCTTCAAGATGGATTCACTTGGAGGCTCTTCTTCATCTACAAGGTCATTTTCAACTTGCTCTACTTGAGAGCCGTTTGATTCATCAAATTTCACATCCACCGTGACCTCAACACAACTGGTGGTTTTGTTGCAGACACGGTAGGCGTGTTCGTTAGTACCATAACCAAGTAGAAAACCTTCATCAACCTTAGGTGCAAACTTAGAACTTTTGGCTTTCTTGTTAAGAATGTAACATTTGCAACCAAAAACTCTAAAGTAATGCACCTTAGGCTTGTTACCGGTTATTATCTCATATGGAGTCTTGTTCAAGTACTTTTGGAGATAAAGCCGGTTGGTGGCATGGCATGCGGTGTTGATTACTTCGGCCCAAAAGATATCCGGAGTGTTGTACTCATCAAGCATGGTTCTTGCCATCTCAATCAAAGTCCTATTCTTCCTCTCAACAATGCCATTTTGTTGAGGTGTATAGGGGGCGAAGAGCTCATGCAAGATGCCTTCTTCATCAAGAAATTCCTCAACACCGGTATTCCTAAACTCCGAGCCATTATCACTTCTCATGTGCTTGACCTTCAATTCAAACTCATTTTGAGCCCTTCTAATAAACTTCTTGATGATTCCTTGAGCTTCACTCTTCTCTTTCAAAAAGAATACCCAAGTAAACCGAGAGAAATCATCCACAATGACAAGACCATATTTGTTGCCCCCAATGCTAATGTAAGCAATGGGTCCAAATAAATCCATGTGAAGAAGTTTCAAGGGTCTTGAGCTAGATAATATATTCTTGGGTGGATGTGGAGCACCAACTTGCTTCCCGGCTTGACATGCACTACACAACCTATCTTTCTCAAAGATAACATTTGTTAGTCCTAGGATGTGTTCATTCTTTTGAAGTTTGGCCAAGTTCCTCATGCCAACATGAGCTAGTTGGCGATGCCAAAGCCAACCCATGCTAGATTTTGCCACTAAACAAGTCTTCGGTTCCACTTTAGTAGTTGTGAAATCGACTAGATAAAGCTTTCCCTTAAGTTGACCCGTAAAAGCAATAGAGGAATCCTCCCTTCTCAAAATGGACACACCCTCATTAGTAAAGAGACAATTGTAGCCCATTTTATAAAGTTGTGACACCGACAACAAATTGTATCCCAAAGAATCAACTAAGTAAACATTTGAAAGTGATGAATCATTTGAGATAGCAATTTTACCTTGACCTACCACATCACCATGATTATTGTCACCAAATGTGATCTTCTCAATAGGTGTATCATATTCTTCTAATGATGAGAACATATTATTCTCTCCGGTCATATGATTTGAACATCCACTATCAAGCAACCATGAAGTCCCACCGGAGGAATATGCCTACAAAACAAGTTTAGCTCAAGCTTTAGGTACCCAAACTTGTTTGGATCCTTGAAGGTTAGAGTAAGCAATCTTAGGTATCCACACACTCCTCATCATGTTTCTAGTGTGAGCACCAATATACTTGACCACCATCTTGCCATTTTGGAAAACAATCGTGTAGTCAATGGTGTAGTTAGGAGAAGGAGAATACGTCACATTGTTGTTTCTTGCATTAACCTTGGTTGAGCTCTTGATGTTTACCTTGTTTGAGCTCTCAACCATGGCCTTACCTTTTGCAACATTCTTCTTGGTGACACCATGAGCCATGTCCATCAACTCACCAAGGTTGGCACCCTTCTTCCACAATGGACGTGACTTGCCATTCACAATCTCTTCTCCATTTGTCTTGTTTCCTCTTGTGTGGCCAAGTCCATCACGAATGGTGGGATACCTTGCGGCTTTGTAAGCCGGGTGAGTATCAAACTCACTCTTACCTTTGAGTTTGTCCTTTCCAATATACATGTTCAATCTATGGATTTGAGCATCCTTGTCCTTGATTGACTTTTCTAGCTTCGAAAGGTTAGTAGCACAAGCATCGATATCAACATTATAACATCTTGAGCAACCTTTGCTAGTGGAGACATTGGAGTCAAGAGTAGTTTTGGAATGAGTTTTGGTGCTTTCCCAAAGAGTACCAAAGCTAACTTCAAGTTCTTTGTATGTATCTTCTAGGCGTGAATGCGTTTCTTGAAGCTCGCTATGCACATTCTTTAGGTTAGCTAGAGCATCATTTGGCAAAGCATGTTCCTTTGACATCCTCTCATAAGAATCATTGGCAAGAGACAAGTCCATTGCCAACTTTTCAACCTTTACATTTTTCTCAACTAGAGACTCTTCTAGAACAAGGTTTCTCTCCTTCTCAAGGATGAGCAATTCTTCTTGTTCTCTAAGTTTCTCTTTTCTTTTCTCCAATTTCTCCATAAGCTTTTTAATTTGTTTATAACCCTTTTTACCAAACTCTTTTATCATGTTTGCTTTGTGTTCGGCTTCTTCTTCCTCATCTAAGTCATTTTCTACATTACTAGATGTGGAGGTAGGAGATGATGGAGAATTGGAATAGTTTGATACCTTAGTCCCCTTGGCCATGAAGCACATGGGGTGATCATCTTCATCATCGGAGAGGTTGTTGAAGAGCCTTGGTTTTGGTGAAGCCTCATGCATGGCAATGGATGTGTTGACGCGAAAACGTGCCGCGCCAAATACTCGCACACGCAGAGGAGCTCCTTGCAGCACCTCTGACCAGACCGGTTTCACCGGTTCTGGTAACCGGTTAAACCGGTTCTCGCCGGGCAGCTAGGAGCTCGGCGAGAAACCAACGAACGCTAGCCCGGGAGGGACCCCGTCAGGGCAGGCGCACCTTGGGTTGCCCTAGGCTCGGCAGGCCAGCTAGGGCGCCCTCTCATGCCATGGAGACAGGAGAAGAACAGCACATGGGGTTGGAAAAGTAGGGTAACAAAGAAGAAAAGTAAATACGATAAAAGATAGATTGATTTTGATCGATTGTGATAATCCTCAATCGGCCGCAACCCTTTATATTTATAGGGTAGGGATGTCTTGCCCCGCAAGGAGAGTCCTATTACAACTCAGATCTGCAAAGAGAGTCCAAACCTACTTGGATTTGGGGAAAACCGGTTCCACCGGATTCCCAAACCGGTTCCACCGGATTGCCCTGTCAGATGAGCCACAGTGAACCAAAACCGGTTACACCGGTTCATGAATCCGGTTCCACCGGTTTCCCTGTGAATCCTGCTTTATGCCAATTTTGGTCGTCAACATATGCCCCCCTGTTTTCTAGTAAACTTGTGCACTAGAAAACATTCTCAATAACCAAAACTGTCTAAAGACGATGACAAACATTACATCGCCCATATGATGATTTCTTCGTGTATGCTAACATAGACGAAATAAAACTCTAGCAAATATAATATGTATGAAACTAATACTTTCAGCTTTGAGCATCTGAGCATATCTAATAACAGAAATCATGATGTGGCCATGATGACCAATTATGGCCCCTTGGTAAGTTATAAGAATAATATTGATAATTGTAAAATGAAGACCAAGGATTATAACAAAACCATGGATCATAATTAGGTATACCTGAATATGCATTCCATGGCATACGCATCAACGGAACAAATGATGAAGACCAATGAAAGGACCGTTGATGCTTTCTTGCTTTTGGTGATGATGAACTATTCCTTTGCTTGTCTTCCAACCGATTGAATTGCTTTTGCTTGGCTATTTTCTTATATTTATGTAACAATCCAGCAAAGGTTGGCTTCTTCTTCATCACCTTGCTTTTTGTTGTAACATTTGCAGCTCTACCAAAATTCCTGGCAGGACCGGTCAGACCGGTTTCAAAACCGGTTAAACCGGTTGCTATAGAACCAGTTACCTTGAGATCACCATGCCCCCCAGCCGAACTTGATTTTTGCTCAGCTATATTGTTTGAAACAGGTTCTTCATTGGGGACAATCTGACCAGTAGAACTAACTGATGATTTTTTAATATTCGGCTTTTCCATGTCTAGTGTCAAATCTGAATTTTGATTCAATCTACCATCCTTTTTAACACGATAGACTTGCTTGATCACCTTACACTTATTTTTGTACGTAGACCGATTCTTTTGATCAAAACGGTCATTATGCATAGATGGTGATTCACTAATTATCGGCTCTCTATATATAATATGATCTGGATAAAAATATCTAGGAAGAGATGACATACATGGATTATAAGACCATGGAGAATAAGAATAAGGCATGCTGCAATAAAATCCCCATGGCATAGATGTAGGTGATCCATGTGATGGAAACGGCATTGATGCAGAAAAAGTATTCCTTTGCCGATTCTGATCGTGAAATTTCTCTCTTGGAGAAGATTTCAAGCGTTTGGAATTTTTAGGCCGACTAGCACCATTGACCTTTTTTTGTCTTTGAGACTTAACCTGAAGTTTTTCATTAGACTTCGGTTTTTCTCTTTGATGCTTGCTACGACCTTTGGATTCAATTGTTTTCCAAACACCAATTTCAGGTTTTTTAGGCTTAACCATCTTAAGTTTGGATTTATTTTGCAAAGCCTCAGAAGAAGCGGTTAGACCGGTTTGCAAACCGGTCAAACCAGTTGCGGTGCAACCAGCACCTTCGCCTTTGTTTTGTTGCCCCCGAGTATTGAAGTGTTAGATGCAGTTTCCATGCTCTTGGTAGGGGATTTTGGGTCAACAATTTCGGCTAAAGACGGCCGATTTGTTTCTTGACCAACAACATCACAATTTGGCAAATTATTGCAAGGATTAGGCATAACAATAGTCGGCTTTTCAAGAACCGACTCTTGATTAACAGGAATCAGATTCACACTATTTTTTCTGTTAAGTAAGTCATCCACAAATTTAAGCAAACCACTTATAAAGTGAACTTTGAACTTACTATGCCTTGTCAGGTCGTACTTCCTGAACACATTGACGACAGCTATACTCATCATGATGACGCCTTGCTCCGTTACTTGATAACAATAAGGATGCATTAATTTCTTGATGCCATCGAGTAGATCTTTAGGTAGCCCTTCAAGTGTCACCATATCGCTAGGGTTTGATGGATCAGCCATGATAGCCAAATTCTCTTCCCCAGCGGAGTCGCCAAAAAGTATGTTGACGCGAAAACGTGCCGCGCCAAATACTCGCACACGCAGAGGAGCTCCTTGCAGCACCTCTGACCAGACCGGTTTCACCGGTTCTGGTAACCGGTTAAACCGGTTCTCGCCGGGCAGCTAGGAGCTCGGCGAGAAACCAACGAACGCTAGCCCGGGAGGGACCCCGTCAGGGCAGGCGCACCTTGGGTTGCCCTAGGCTCGGCAGGCCAGCTAGGGCGCCCTCTCATGCCATGGAGACAGGAGAAGAACAGCACATGGGGTTGGAAAAGTAGGGTAACGAAGAAGAAAAGTAAATACGATAAAAGATAGATTGATTTTGATCGATTGTGATAATCCTCAATCGGCCGCAACCCTTTATATTTATAGGGTGGGGAGGTCTTGCCCCGCAAGGAGAGTCCTATTACAACTCAGATCTGCAAAGAGAGTCCAAACCTACTTGGATTCGGGGAAAACCGGTTCCACCGGATTCCCAAACCGGTTCCACCGGATTGCCCTGTCAGATGAGCCACAGTGAACCAAAACCGGTTACACCGGTTCATGAATCCGGTTCCACCGGTTTCCCTGTGAATCCTGCTTTATGCCAATTTTGGTCATCAACAGGATGCCACACCTTCATCATTGGACACATCACTAGAATCCCATCCTTCACCAACATGAGTATGGCCATTCTTCTTCTTGTACTCCTTGCTCTTCTCCTTGTACCTCTTCTCCTTGTCCTTGAATTTCTTTTCATCCTTGTGGTCCTCATCATCATCATCCTTCTTGTCCGGACACTCGGCAATGAAGTGACCAACTCTCTTGCAAGAATAGCATCTTCTTGAGTTGTTCTTTTTCTTGTCACTTCTTCTCTTCATGAATCTCTTGAAGTTCTTGACCATCATTGTCGTTTCTTCATCCGTGCTCTCATCTTCACTTCAATCAACTTTCTTCTTTGACTTTGATGACTTCTCAATTGATTCAACCTTCTTGCTAGGTTCGGCATTGAGAGCAATGGCCTTGACCTCATCTTGCCCAATTGACTTGGTGATATCCAAGTCATTCATCTCATGATATTCCAACTCATTGAGTAGTTGGATAGGCTTCATCTTCTTGTAGTTCTCCTTCCCTCTAATGACCGTTGCCAACATCCGGTTCTTGGGAGCATAAGCTCGAAGCATCTTCTTTGTGACCTTGCTATCTTCCTAATCCTTGCTTCCAAGAGATCTAATTTTGGTCACAAGTAGCTTGAGCCTATCATATATTTGTCGGAGAGTTTCATCCTTCTTCATGACAAATGACTCCAATCCCCCTTGGAGTAGATCCATCTTTCCTTCCTTGACTTCATCGGAGCATTCATGAGATAATTTGAGAATATCCCAAATTTCCTTGGCACTTTCAATCCCTCTAACCTTGTTGTACTCATAGGTGGAAAGAGAGCTTCTAATGATCCGGACGGTTTGGGCATTCCGGAACATGTCATGCTCTAGCTCCGGAGTGAGAGGTTCATCTTCATCGGGTTGATTCACACCTACAACCACAACGGTCCAAAGAGCGGGATTAAGACCATAAAGATGCATTTTCATATCATCACTCCAACAGGCATAGTCACTCCCATCAAAGTGAGGGGCTTTGCCCATTGGAACCGGAGAAAATGAAAGTAAGGAAGGGTTAGGAGTATTTTGTGAAGGTGCCCCATATGAATGAGACACTGCATGAAGCCCGGCAAGATAACTCTTCTCCCTTTCTTTTTTGATCTTTATCTTGAAAAGCTTTTGGGCCTTCTTTTCGGCTTTCTCATGCATCTTCTTCTTTTGCTTCTCCTTTCTCATCTTCTTCTTTTCTTCATCATTGAAGTCACCCTCAATATCGCTCACATCAAAATCATCATCACTTGAGCTTGAGTCATATGGAGTTTGAGGATGACTTGTGCGGCCGCTCTTCATGAGTTGAGCGGCGGTAGCGGCGGCGGCAGCGGCTTGTGCTTCGGCGGACTCTTCCCCAATTTGCGACATTGTGTTTCTCTTAGCAGTTAAGCCCTAATCAAGAGATTAGGCTTTGATACCAATTGAAATGTTCTTGACGTCGCCTAGAGGGGGGTGAATAGGTATTTCTGAAAAATTCAACCTAAAGCAGCGGATTAAACAAATATATATGACCTGGCTCAGCCAGCTCAAACCCAGGTGACCTGAGTATCACCTGACCTGGACCTGGCTCAACTGGGTCAGAAACATTGACTTGAATTTAATTCAAAAACTACCCAACGAAAATTGAATCTATGAGTTACCACAGACTTGGGAGGATGTATACTTGTAGATCCGTGGGGCACCTACACTCAAATACCTCTAAACAAGTAGATCGAGTGAAGAACACAATAGTCAACTATGAACACAAGTATGAACATGAAGAACACAAGAACACAAGTTGACACAAGATTTACTCCCGAAGTTCACTCCCACAAAGGAAGCTACGTCTCCGTTGAGGTGCCCACAAAGAGCCGGGTTGTCCACTAACCCTTTCCTCTCCCAATCGACCACAAAGGAGGATTGAGTGACTTACTTTGAAATCCTCCAAGAGGATGGGCGATACAAACGTCCGGGGCACAACCACACGAAGTTTGTGTGCTCCACGGTGACGCCTAACCGTCTAGGAGCAAGATCCAAGAGTAACAAATCCGAGGACGATGCTTGAAGGTGCCACCAAAGCTCAAGAGATGGAAATGGAGCTCAAAGGTTGGAAATGGAGCTCACTCAAGCCTCTCACTAAGAACTCTCAAATCCCCACTTCAAATCTTGCAAGATTAGCTCAAGAGTGGGGAGGGAGAGGAGCAAAGGATGGAGGAACAAGGTTTGCTTCAGTTTTGGTGAGGGGGAGCCAAGAGAAATGAGTGGGAGGAGGTGAAGGGGTATATATAGCTCAGCCCAAAAAATAGAGCCGTTGCTGCTGTTTACGAGTAAACCCAGGTGACCTGAGTGCCACCCAGGTGACCTGGGAAAATTCGACATTTAGGCAGATTCAAGACAGAGGGCTTAACCTGGCTGAGCCAGGTTCAACCCAGGTGACCTGGGTTACAAGCAGAATTTGGAATTGAATTGAGGCGACTTGGAGAGTGTGTCTATAGGTTAGAATATGATCTAATGAGCTTTGAGACACCTGCAAAACATCAACTTTGGATCCCCTTTATAGTACGGCTTTCCTAAACTCAAGTTCAAAAATAAATTTAAATTAAACCTTCATCTTGAACTCAAAAACCGTCAATGTTTCCACTTTAGAAATGGGGAGTCGCCAATCATCAATATTCATTTCCCTTCAATTATAATCTGCTCTCATACTCAAATGAAACTCGTTAAACTCATTAGCACTTTAATTAGATTGTCATTAATCCACCAAAACGAGATGAATGCACTTTCAATTACAAGCCAAATCCGACTGTCAACATGCTCGGAATATAAGGAACACTACTGCAGAATGATTATCACTGGCGGTCCGTAACCCATTTTCACAACTGGTTCTGGAAAGTGGCGCTAATCAAGTGGCGGTGAAAATTGATTGTCACAGCCGGTGTTGGAGAACCATCTAAAAGTAATTTCGAAAACCAAAAATCAAAGATCAAATAAAAATGTTAAATGGTTGCAAAAAAAACAATTAACCACATGGGAGGCCACCCTATGAACCAGGCACCATCACCTCCAACGATTCGAACCAATGACCTCTAACTTCATGTGAAGCTTCCCTTATCACTGCACCATTCCATCACTTGTGACGCATTGAGTGATGCACTCCTTTTATATTAACCATGACGAATTTTTATAAAATTCTAGTGTCCACACCTTTGATCCAATTAGGTTGACAATTTTATGGTAATTCCTTACATCCACATGCTTTCAAGAAAGTATCAAAAAAATAATATAAAAATAAAAATAGTTGTATGAAAATTGATTTATTAAGTGCTAAAAATTCATTTAGTTCATAAAAAATAGAAAATCATTTAAAAAACTCTCAAATCCTCCATGGCAAATTATATGCACTATAAAACATGTACAAAATATTTATATGTCATATGAGAAAAAAATAAGTTTTTGGATGTACAAACATCAAAGTTTGCCTTATGAAGTAGGAAAGAGTGTGAGAGATGTATGTTTAGGAACAATGTATAGTCTAATTTTCTTGAAATGCGTTAATTTTTTATGAGAAAGATATACAATTATAAAAGGACTCCATGAATTGTTTTATAATTTTTGGACAAGTTTGTGATATTATTATTATTTTTACAAGTAAAGGAGTAAATTAAAGTGTGAATTATCCATAGCAAACCTATTGAATTTTCATATATTTTTAGGATTTGATCTAAACTACAACATATGTCCTTAGATACTATTATTCTAGTATTTTGTAAGAGCTAGTTAAGGGACATGTAGTTCAAATTAGAATTACTAAGAATAAGTACCTAAAAATTCATTTAATAGTTAGAAAATAGCAAATCATTTCAAAAAATCCAAAACTCCTCCATGGAAACATATATGTAGCATAAGACATTTAAAAACTATTTCCATGTAATATGAGCAAAAGTAACATTTTTGGGTGCACAAATTAATCAATGTTGCACTTCTTTAATATTAAACTTATGATTCTTAAGAGACCACACCTTAAATCTGATTGGGCTGAATTTTTTTGTTGTCCCTTGTGTGCTCATAGTCCAATAAAAATATCAGAAAAATAAAATAAAAATAAAAAAATTATGTAAATTGTAGCTTAGAACTGGCTATGAAAATGGATTTTCACAGGCAGTTCTTGGCTAGAGCCAGCTGTGAAAATGGATTTGATTTTCACAGCCGGTTGCAACCATGAACCAACTATGAAAATGCTGGTCTAGTTACTAACCGGCTGTGAAAATGTATCACTGCCACTTTTTGAGAACCGACTGTGAGAATAGTGACTAGAAAATTCAATTCTG
The DNA here is from genome assembly GCA_004135705.1 of Alloteropsis semialata. NCBI lineage: Eukaryota > Viridiplantae > Streptophyta > Magnoliopsida > Poales > Poaceae > Alloteropsis > Alloteropsis semialata. The sequence continues at coordinate 7,921 of QPGU01000620.1, read as the reverse complement.
TAGTAGTGGAAGAACTATGTAATTTACGAACATATACCTTTGCAGTAATTTAGTTCCACATTTATTGTAGAAATAAGTGCTTTTAGGGACACAAGACTACAAGAGAGGTGAAACATGCTCGAGTGCAGAAGAAAGCGCAACACGAATCACTCTCCATGAGCATGGGGACAAGAGGGCCCACAAATCAGACACACAATGCCAATCCCATGGGCAACTGACCTCCCCTACCATGAGGGCCCATATGCCAGTGCCTCATAGGAAGGGCCATGTGGGGGCCTGCCACCTAGGGTCTGCCGAACCCTAGGTTCGACCAAACCTGGATAAGCCCCATGCGCGCCAAATTTTGGCAGGTCGATCTCCCGCAATTCCCCCTTAGCGCCAGCACTTGTTTCCATCTAAGGAGCATTGGGAATTGTGCTCCACTAGTATAAATAGGGAGGAGAGCACCTCTCATTTGACACTTCACACATTCAAGTGCCTTTCTCCCTCTATAAGCTAGTCCTTGTAGTCCTTAGGCTAGTGGAGCTAGGCTTGTCGGATATCAATATCTAGGATAACCAAATCAACAGGATTAGTGGGATATAATGACCTTGGATCCCTGCGAAGTCAAACCCCAAGGATGCAAGAAACGCATAGTGAAGGACTCTGACGCGTGGACAAGCACAGTCAATCTCAGCCGTAGGATCTTGCCTCACCCGACCCTTATCCCCAGGGTCGGGCGAGGACGCCATCCTCAGAAGATTCTCCGCCTCGCCCAACCCTAGACGCAAGGGTCAGGGGCAGGGTCCACCACAGGGGAGTTTCCGCCTCGCTCGACCCTCCCTATGGGGGGTCAGAAGATTTGTCTGGACCCCGGGCCTGGAAACCCAGCCTCGGGAGACGAGAGTCGCGGACAACAGAGTCGGACGTGATGGGTGTTTATTACTCGAAATAGGCAGGGCAGGCGCTACGCCCCTACCGCTGCAGCCTCCCCCGTCATAGTTGGCTCCAGCACGCGGCGCAGGAGGCGCCAGATGGAGCCGCGAAGCGCGCTGCGGGGCATGACGTGCGGGCATCCTTCCCGGACGTCATCTATAGGACCCGGGAGGGGGCCCCGGACCGAAGCAGGAGTGGAAGACCAGGAAGCCTTCCTTCCAATCCAAGCCTCTTCTTTTTCCTGTCTCTCTCTCTCCTTTGTAACGGGCTTCCCTCTCCTTGAGCTATAAAAGGGGAGGAAACCCTTCGTAGAAGGGTTTGGCCCGACACCCCCACGCATACGCACACACACGCACACATAGACCCAAGAGCTCCCTCCCTCTCTCAAATGTTTGTCACCCTTACTGCAAACCTAGAAAGTAACACAAGAAGCATGAATTGGATGTAGGGCGTTTTCCCAAACCAGTATAAACCTTGTGTCCTCTTGCAAACCATCCGAGCCTTAACGCGCAATTCACTAAATTCACTAGTTGGTGATTTCATACACCGACAAGGCTAGTTCTCCTGTAGAATACCAAGTATCCTTGGGCCATTGTGGGACGTAACCTTCGGCTTTTGCTACAGTTTTGTACTCTTTGTCGGTACTATCTAGATATGGAGTTTGGTCTAAAAGCAATTCATAGTGTTTATCATCATGACATGTCTTATCTTAAGTTATACAATGTATGCGAGGCTAGTCGATCTAAACTATAGCATCAGTTTGTTGTGCCTTTGGGCTTGTTCTAGCTCTGTGCTTGCCGATCCAAAGGTTCGGAGTCCTGGGGGAGGAAGGGTAGTTATATCGTGTACCAGCGTGGTGCTCAAACATGACGAGAACCTTTGAATATGGTTTTGCCCCCACGGTTTGTAGGGGTAGGCGGCATGTGGTGACAGCCCTGTCCATCCTTGTAATCTGACACATTCGGGTATGGCGTAGGAGTTGTGAAATCTGTTTCACCTTGGTAGACCAGGGCTTGACAGTGTCCTCATAGTCTCTAGGTGTTTAGAACTAAGTCTTAACCGTGTATTTGTATCACTTGTGCTGACAATGAATAGTATCTATAGGACCTCTTTTATGCCTTGCTCTCGCTAACCTTAGGCTTATCCTTTATTCTTTATTCATGAGATTGGCGCAAAGTGTGTAATTTGTCCCATTATCTTATTATTGTATTTACCCCTGTATGAAATGGGTCCATAGCTTATGCTCACAATGTCGCATTATCTTGTTCATATCATATTTACCTCTATATGAAATATGTATTTGGTAAACTCTTTTACACCAACGCCATCCTTTTAAAAAATACAAATAATGGTATCCATGATAGTTAGGGTGAAATTCTACAATGGTAATCCATGCGTTTGCGGATAACTTATATATAAGAAATACCAATAGTTGTCCGCTGTGGGTTCTTGATTGCTGATGACTAAGGGTGCTTGAGGTTGGACGATCACCGTCGCCTCCCTTTGTGGTGAGTTGTTGCCTATGCTGGAGGTTGCTAGAAGAGTGGATCCTGGTTCTTTTGATGAATCTAGAGATGCGTCAGGTTGATATGGCAGTGGGTCAATGCAAGAAATTATGTGAGACATCTCAAGGTCTTCAGCAATTGTCCAATTGATGCTCCAACTTTTGGCTTGTGTCCTAGCCAGTGGACGAATCTCCCTTCAGGTGTTGAAGTGATGACTAGTCTCTAACTTGCTTCCCAGAGAGGGGAAACTTGTCATGTTCAGAAAGATTTTGTATTCAATTTGAGGATGCCTCCTGGTAGATGGGGTGTATCATGCGAATCCAAACGAAATTGGCTCGGGGTATTAGCGTTCCTCCTTGTACTGGCTTGCTTCTCCTTATAGTGGGTCTTAGGTGGGTTGGGTTTTTGTGGACCCGATAGTCTAGAGACTGACTCGGGTAGCCTTGCACGCTTGGATGACTTGCCAATTCGACTTGAATTCGATTGGGAGTTCCATGTCCCCAAACCAGAGTTGAAGTTGGGTTTGAGATCGTAATCTCGTCAAGTTTCTCAGTGAGCTGTTCTGGAGTCGGCGGGTTGAGTATGCGGTTGAAGTGGCCAATGTCGTCTACGGTGCAAACCCAAGAGCCAAAGGCCAACACGGCGCCATTGTCAAACATCGCGTCGCCATTGGAGAAAATGATTGGAACCCTCAAGCTTTCTTGAGGATTCTCGACAAAAGCCCCTACTTGGCGCGCCAGCTATTAGTTTTTCTAGGCTACCATGAGGGGTCTCTAGGTAGTCGAGTTGTTCGTGGGGCTTTGCTAGAACTAGAAGCGTGATGGTGAACATGAGGTGATTTAGACTGGTTTGGGCCACCTCAATGGAGAGCGTAATACCGTATGTCCTGTATGATGTGGAACGCTTCATATTGATTGTGTATGTTTCTGAGGGGTCCTTGCCTCGCCTTATATACTCGAGAGATAAGGTTTACAGGTCGGTTAGTACAGAGTTCTAGTCGGATACAAGTACAAAGTTCCATATAAAGTATACATCCTTGTTTCCATAGATGCCAACTAGTCTTCTTGACAAGCATGTCATCTTCCTGTAGTAGTTGAGCTGGCCGGCCCATATCTATTTGGGCCCAAGGCCCATGAGGACACCTATCATCCTATGGATCTTGGTCTGACAGTATCCACTATTCTTTGGTGGCGCTGGTTACACCCTAGTTCTCCCAAAACCAATTCTACTAGATAGTACATTTGGCATTGTACAGCAGCCAAGCAATATTCCAAAAGGCATGCTAGGTTTGGAATGGCACATGTTAGGATTATTAGCACAATACCTCTGTGAATGATTATACAATGTTGCATGATGTAATATTTTAGGAACATTACAGTCGGTTCTACTCATTTCCAAATAATTTGGCGAGAGATGAACTTCTCAGAATTTTGAGTGTCGACGTTGCAAAAATATTAGTATTTTCGATCGGAGATGACTATTTTGTACTCTTTTTTTAGAAAATGAAAATATATCCTGCCTCTGCGGTAAACGCACACAACCAATTCTTACAAGATATTCAGCTCAAAAGCTGATCATAAAAAAAATTGCATGAAGGGAGAAAGAATACACATGAAGAGAAAATTATAATAAGCAAAGTTTAATATTGCTTATCCATCCATTCTAAGACGAAATATCCAAAGCCTTCATTGCTCTGCTCGTCGAATGGACGGTCTCGTCTGTGAACTCATCCTTTGTTGATAAATCACAACCAATATGTTTCCCCAAAAGGTAGCCTCCAAAGCGACGTAGGAACATCACCCACGACCAGCCAAGCACGAACAAGGAATGCCAGAGAATCGAAACATGGCCATATATTCGGGGAAGTGTAAACGAAGTTGCCTCCAAGAAGAAAGTGGCACCCGCAGGCGTCACCGACCAGGCTTTCGCCCCAACCTCCACCATGCCATGCTAGCTGCTGCTTGAGCAGAATTATATGCCTCACCGAGCTGCTGATGGTGCCGAGCACGACCGTGATTGCAGCCATTTTTAACGATAGCCAACCGCCGGCACCTCGATTCATGCCCGCCGCTTCCAAGATGAAGAAGAGGCACATCGACGACGCTTCCAAGGAAGAGAATGACGCCCAGGGGCATCACCATCGTTGGCTCCGATAGCTGTCGGCCGGGGTTTTCGCCCTGTGCAACCCTCTTCGCCCTCTCAAGGGGCATTAATGAACCACCCCACGGAATTTCGTCGGACCTGCAAGCACAGCGACACACAACCACAACCTCCAATGCTATGCCGCAAGACCGCCTAGGCGCACCGGCCATAGGCAGATCCGAGACGGGGAAGACCACTCCTGATGGACCCGGCCAGGGAAGACAATGGAAAGCCCAGCCCGGACGGATCCGGGCTCGGGAAGACGACGGTAGGGTCAGTAGGGCACGCGGCTGCATTGCCATCGCACACGAGCGCTCCTGGAGTTTGGCCGCGCCACCGCGAGGCTGGCCACTAGGGCACGTCACCGTGCACTAGCCGACGGCTGCTGCCACGGCAGCCACGCCGCCCTGGAGTGTGCCGTGGCTGTGGGCACCGAGCCGCCGCTGCCGCCGTTTGCCCCTAGGTCGTCCCTACCTTGGGGCCAGCCATCGAGATCAATCAAGACCGATGGCCACCACGAGGTCTAGATCGAAGAAGATCAAATCTGATCTGGCGAAGTGGGGATGCCCTGCCGCTGCCGTCCTTGTGACCGGTCGGACTTCCAGCGGCGTGCTTTGGCGGCGGCGAGGCAGGGGTAGGGAGAAGGGACGCTGGGGCTCGGTGGCGTGGTTCGGCCTGAGCCGCCCGTTCGTGGGTGACGCGGGGGCTCTTACAAGATGACATGAGAAAAAATGATTCCTCCCTATGGGCCATGGGAGATGGCATGAACAAAATTGTACCATCGCAACGATTCACGACATTGACAAATAGTTATCAAAGCAAAAAAAACTCCTACCATAAACCTTTCTCTGCAATGATCCATCATCCATGTGCACGCCCAGAGCTGAGCACGGCTAAACCGGTGGATGTATGCTGCCGTCCGTCACTGCTGGGTCGGTGCCGGAGCGGCAGATCGGGCAGGTGGAGTGCGTGTCCAGCCAGGGATCGATGCACTCGACGTGGTACAGATGCAGGCACACCGGCAGCAGCCGCACCGTCTCCCCGGTCTCGACGCTCCGAGGCACACGGAGCACGTCGTGGCCTCGTTCCCGCCGCCGCCGCCTGTCGCCTTGTGCTGCATCCCCGACCGGTTGTACGTGAACGACGGAAGGCCCGAGGTCGGCGTGACGCGCCGCTGGCGTCGCCCCTCGTCGCCGTCGCTGCGCGGGCTAAGCCGTTGCTCGTCGGCGAGGGCTGTAGCCGCCTCGACACCGTCGCAATTTGCGCGGGACAGCCTGCACGCGCAGCAGAGCACGAGCACGACGAACCCGAAGGCAATGGTGAGGCCTGCGACCACGGAATTGTGATTACTCGGTGACGGCGGCGGCCACCATCTGGGAGATGGCGGGGGAAATGGACGCGGTGGAGACGGAGGAGTATTGAAGGGAAAAGACATGGGTGCGACTTGGGACCAGCCGATTGTTCCAAGCTGTTATTTACTACGAAGAAGTGTGAGCCGATTATTCTGAGGGCCAAGGCGGTGGTAACTGGGAGGTAATAGCAATATCATTTCCTACCGCGCATTTAGGAGAGGAGAACGACAGGGATTATTGCATTGGCTCGGCCTCAGTTGTCTACTATGCCTGACAGCAACCGCCAGCCATTAATCTGACAGTGAAGTTGTAATTAATGTTTTCTTGATGTTGCGGAATAGTGCATTGCATACTGATAAGACAATTGAGTTGATTCGTGTCATAGAAAGTGTGGGATATGGGTACCCCTGGACCCACTACCGACCGGGTAGCCAGTCGGCCTGGTCCCACATCTGACAAGGAGGTGGGCCGATCCCAGGCCGGCCCACGAGGATCCTCGGCTTGATGGACAAGATTGGAGAAGACTTAGCCCGCAAGGCATTCGGCGATATCCTCGGATCCCACCCGGAGATCATGGAGATTATATGGCAACCGACTCAGATTAGTTTCCTAGTCAGAGCCGGATATGATTAGAGATAACCGACTTGTAAACCCTAGGCCGCCAGCCTATATAAGGGGGCCTAGGTCGACCCCTTTAGATCATTCAATCTCACCTCCACGCATTGTAACCAAGAGCTCGCCGCTGTTCCCCGGAACTCGCCGAGCAAATCAATACAAGACCCCGAGCACAGGACGTAGGGTATTATACCTCTGGGTAGCCCGAACCTGTATAAACCCTGTGTCCCTGTGTTACCTCGAGCTCCCTAGTCCAGCGATCTCCCTTTGCCTACAAATCAACCATCTGGGTACCCCGGGTGGACTGCCGGTCAATAGATCTGACAGTTGGCGCGCCAGGTAGGGGTGATCGCCGGGCAATAAAGCTAGCTCGATGGCAGATCGTCGCTCCGTCGTCTTCCCCGACTCCATCAAGGACTGCGCTACGCATCTCGAGGGCATCAGTTTCTTTGCTGAGGTCCACTCCGCCGCCTCTGGCTCCACCGTGACGCCCGAAGCTCCTACGCCGACCAGCTCTGCGCTGACTTCGTCGCCGATCTCCTCGTCGGTTATCGCACCGCTCCAGCAGCGGCTCGACGCGATCTCCATCAACGACCAGGCTCCGGGCCTGGCCACACGCCGAAGAATTCCTCCCCCAGATGAGCTCCTCGCCGGGTTGGATCGTGTCCAGGACACCATCGCTGAATGCATCTACATGTCGGAGGAGGCCCTGCGCCGACCCCGCAAAGCGCTTCCGCTAGGGTTCCGCAACGCCTCGGCAATCTACTCGGCCCAGGTCCGAGAGACATGTCTCAGATCTGGTCTGAGATCCCACCCCAGCCCGCCCAGTCTCTGGATTGCGATGAGTTCCAGGTCGCCACTAGCGTGCTCTTGCCGGCCCCGGCCGACTCGAGCAATGACTCAAGCTACGCCACGCCTCCGGGGCGTGAAGTCTTCGTTTCTGAGGATTCCGTAACTCAGGACGGTGAAACCGACTTGGCCAGGGATTGCCGACAGGAGCGAAACCATGGCCGAGCCCGATGACGCCGAAGAAGCCGCCCTGCCCCCAGCAGCGGCCGGAAACCTCGCACCCGCAGCAGCTCCCGGCGATGCCGCGGCCGCCGCAGCCGCCGGTGTACCTGCAGCCGCTGTACCAGCCGGAGAGATTCCCCTGGGGCTCCACAAAGACGACAACCCCCACCGCGGGGTCCCCACGGAGTCGCACCCCAGAACCTCGATGGTGCATTCGCCCGGGTACCGTTCTGCACGCCCCAGGCCAATGTCGCTGCCTCTTTCGCCGAACTGGGTCACATGCCCGACACTCCAGAGGTGCAGCGGGCCCGAGCTCAGTTGGAAGCAGCCCAGGAGCAGATCGAGCGATCGTATCGCGCCAGATCCCGGTCTGGGCGATCA
>QPGU01000597.1:0-23302 GCA_004135705.1 Alloteropsis semialata | reverse complement strand
TCCCGTAGTGTAGGCTCGGTTTCTCGGTACCTACGAGGGTTTGGAACCGGTACCAATAGTCTATTTCCAGTAGTGGGACAAGTGTAATCTAAATAGTTAAACACTGCTATCATTTATGTTCCTTCCATCATAGAAAAAATTCACACCGTACATCTACACGGCTACGTTTAGTTATTTTTTGCATCAGAGCTGGTAAGGGTTGGACTTCTTGAACATATCTGTGTGATAGTTTTTGCAAGTTACCATCAGCTGCTACAAAGAAGTATGACAACTTTATTATTTCTTGATTTCTTATGCTTTACTTTTTCTTATTTTTTTAAAAAATCATGCCATGCGTATTCGTCGCGATTTTGGAATAGAATAAAAAAATTCACGGATTCTGCAGGAGTAAATTTGAAGCTACGAAAAGAGGCTATAGATCGTGAGAGTCAAGAAAAAAGAGCAATTGGAATAGAAAGGGAAGTAAAGTAGCAAAAGTCGGTAGAAAGATGGGGATAGACGAGTCAGCTGCAATGAAATTAAGGTCGCATTTAGTTCACTATTTATCCGTCACATCAAATATTAGGACAATAATTAAAGGTATTAAACGTGGATTAATGACAAAACCCATTCTATAACCCCCGGGTAACTTCGTGAGAGGAATCTAATGAGCCTAATTAGGCCATGATTAGACAACGTCGTGCTACAGTAAACAATCTCTAATGATGGATTAATTAGGCTTAATAGATTTGTCTCGTGATTTTTTGTCTATCCGTGTAATTAGTTTTATGATTAGATCATGTTTAGTCCTTCTAATCTTTGATTTATAATTGCTACAATAATTTTTAGATCTTTCTCACCGCAAATAAATGCGGCCTAAGCAAGGCGAGAGCAGCAAAAGCTTCATTGCACGAAATGGTCAAGCAAGCAAGCGGGAGACATCGCAGAATCCGTCAAAGCTAAAAGCTAGGCACAAGTCAGGCCACGCGCCGGTGAGGCAAGTAGGCAACCTATCCCGATGCTATTTAATGACAGGATGATGGATTGACATGCTTGTCGGAACCACTACTCTTTGGTGAACCATGAACAGAGGAGGATATTTTTCAGCGACGACGATGATGCCAGCAGCAGGGCTGCTGCTGCTGATGTTGCAGCTCTCCTCAGCGGATGCTCTGGTCGGAGGTGCAGGCTCGGCGCCGAGCTGCCCGACCACCTGCGGCAACGTGACCGTCCCGTATCCGTTCGGCATCCGCGAGGGCTGTTTCCTCCCTGGCTTCAACCTCACCTGCGACCAAACGCGGCATCCCCCGAGGCTGCTGCTCGGCGACGACGGCACCCTCGAGGTCGTGGAGATCTCGCTCGCCAATTCCACGGTACGCGCCATGGACACCAACGGCGCCATGAACATCACCTACTACGGGACGCCAGAGTCGGGCAACGGCACCTGGCGTGGCCTCGGATCCCGTAGTGGCAACACGTACGTCCTCTCCGAGCAGCGCAACCAGTTCGTCGTCACAGGCTGCAACGTCCAGGGGATGCTGCTCGGGGACAGCGGCAACGTCATCATTGGCTGCTCCTCGTTCTGCTCCATCAAGGACATCTGGATAAACCCCGTGATAAGCGCCCCTGGCGACGGAACGGCCGCGTGCTCCGGTGTTGGCTGTTGTCAGACGCCCATACCCATCGGCCGCCCTTCCTACACGGTCCAGTTCAAGTATCTGGACCTCGAGTATACCGGCAAGCTGCCCACGGCGGTGCGCATCGCCGAGCGCGGTTGGTTCGATAGCGTCGCCACCCAGATGCTGAACGAGTCAGCGACGAACACCGAAACCCAGACACCGATTCCAGTAGTGCTGGAGTGGGTGGTGGCGTCCAGCCCGATAATACCGCCGGGAACGGTTTCAGCGGACTCAGGCAACTCGTCCTGCCCCAAGGACGCGGCGAAGAGCGCGTGCCGCAGCAGGCACGGCACCTGCCGCAACGTCACCGGCAACTACCGAACTGGCTACGTGTGCCAGTGTCAGGACGGGTACGACGGCAACCCCTACCTTGCGGGTGACGGCGGATGCCAAGGTACGCACCAGCTCTGCACCGTTGCCTGCAGTAGTACATGTTGAGATCGAGCTGATGGCATGCTTGTGTGCTTGATCAGACATCGACGAGTGCACGCACACTCCCCGGGAAGTGTTTCGGCGTGTGTACAAGCACGCCTGGAGACTGCGAATGCCGGTGCCCGCACGGTGCTCGTGGTAACCCGTACACTGCAAATGGCTGTGTCAAATCTTTTCTAGGTGAGCAGAGAACCATTCCATATGGGTCAGACATATTACTCTGTTTTAGTATTGCAATCCTTCTTCACCGTTTCTTTAGTTTCATCAAGAGTACTGGCACCGAACGAGCATAATTCAAAGCCTAGCAGATATGTCACTCTCAAGTCTCACTCTAATTGAATAAAACGTATGTTATTATATTCTGAGGGTTAAGTATTGGCATTGGAGTTGGTACTGGGGCAGGTCTTCTGGTCCTGGTACTCGGTTCTGCCTTTGTGACTAGCAGGATTAAGCATCAGAGGGTAACAAGAATGCTGAAGCAGAAATTCTTCAAGCAGAGCCATGGGCATTTGTTGCAACAATTGGTATCCCAAAATGCCGACATTGCTGAGAGGATGATTATTCCCTTGGTAGAGCTGGAGAAGGCCACAAATAACTCTGACATAGATCACAAGCTTGGTGGAGGAGGGCACGGTACCGTGTACAAGGGGATCTTATCGGACCTGCATGTTGTCGCGATCAAAAAATCGAATGTAGCAATCCAAAGAGAGATTGACGAATTCATAAATGAGGTAGCCATTCTCTCACAAATCAACCATCGAAATGTTGTAAAACTATTTGGCTGTTGCCTTGAGACCGAAGTGCCACTGTTGGTGTATGAATTCATTTCAAATGGCACGCTTTATGATCATCTTCATGTTGAAGGACCAGCATCATTGCCATGGGAGCACAGGCTAAGAATTGCAACAGAAACTACTAGAGCCCTTGCCTACCTGCACATGGCTGTGTCCTTCCCAATAGTTCATAGGGATGTAAAGTCCCATAACATTCTATTGGATGGCTCTCTAACAGCTAAAGTTTCAGATTTTGGAGCTTCAAGGTGCATTCCACCAGATCAAACAGGGGTTACAACTGCTATCCAAGGAACACTGGGACAACACAGGAAGACTGACTGAGAAGAGTGACGTTTATAGCTTTGGTGTTGCTGTAATAGAGTTGCTCACTAGAAAGAAACCATATTCATACAGATCACCTGAGAATGATAGTAGCCTAATTGAACAATTCACTTCCTTGTTCGCAAATGGCAGCCTATCTCATGTACTTGATCCTGAAGTCAAGGAGGAGGCAGGCAGAGAACTCAGCGAAGTAGCTGCATTGGCAACTAAATGTGTGAAGCTAAAAGCAGAGGACCGGCCAACCATGAGACAGGTGGAGATAACCCTTGAAAGCATTCAAGAATCACTACAACAGGTAAAACTGCATGCTGTGGCTACAAAAATATCCAAGGGTAAACAAATGGCAGTGACCTTTCCAACAATGGAGGATAGAGCAGCAAAGAGTCAAGTAGACAGTACAGTCTTGAAAGCAGAGTACTTGTTGTCAGCAAGATATCCCCGTTAGATGGCTTCTTATAATGTTGAATTATGTCAAGGATTATGTTCATGGTTCTAAAGCATTCTGTGGTTTTTATTATTTCATACCTACAATCATACATGGCATGTTGGAAGTACTGAAGATAACAACATGCTTGGTATATATTCATCTGTGTGCGGTATATTGCAAAACGTAAATATTAGAGTTACAGGTATTAAGTCTGTCTAATTCTCACCCTAATCCCTACTCATTCCATTGGTTAATCCCTTTATCCTTCATGTTGTATTACAGTGATGATTACATGTTGATACTATGTTTTATGACAATATGAGGGTAGGTTGCACTTGTGTGTTCTGGTGCATAAGATAGGCAGCTTGACATGAAACCCCATGGGCTTTATGGTCCACTACTTTCAGTGGACCTAAACATGTGAGGCTAAATTTTAATATCAATCACAACAGATCAATACATGTATAGCTAGCTATCAAATGTTCAACAAAGTTCTTGTAATGGCACAGGTATATAACATTTTCACATGACCCATTGATTGACCGAAAATGGAAGGAAGAAGACAATTTAGAGTTCAGTTTCAGAATTCATCCCCTTGATAGATTCAGTGTTCTCCATAACAGCTTATATTCTGCCGATCCAATACATTGCACTCATCCATGGCCAATGGATGCATCAGATCCACTTTTGGCGTCCTGCCTACTTAAATTCCATGGATGTATCCATGGCCCAATTTCTCAGGCAACATTTTCAGAGCCTAACGGTGAAGTTTCTTCATGCTCGGCTGGGACATGACATGGAATCATATTTTCTTCATTGTCTTTTTTTTTTGGGGAACATATTTTCTTCATTGTCTGTTGTTCGGCGCAAGGTCAGATCAAATTGTTTGTAAACAATTCGGAGCCTGACTAGATAGTTATTAAATTAAATTAAACGTAGTGAGTATTTCCACGGAATGGAAATATATGCGGCCAAATTAGGAAGCTCCGGCTAGACATATCATTATTTTAGTCCATACTTCTTGTTGACTGCAGATGGTCCTAACTAAATTTATACCTGATGAATTTTCTGGACCTGCATATTTTGATGATGCTTCAAAACTAAAGCTATATAGACTGCACGAATACATTGGTTTCACATCAAGAGAAATGCAAGTATTTGCAGTTAATGAGAAGCAAATATGGAGCCAAATACAAGTGTACAGAATTCATTTTTATTTTTTATTAATAAATCAATACCTTTTGTACATTACTAATGAGTTATGTATCGAGAGAAAAACTTCATGTCAAGCATGAATATGAGATAATTAATAAGATAAAAAACATACAAAGAAGTAATGGGCAACATCCATGTAAAATTTTAATCCAGATTCCAGCAAAGGCAAAAAAAAAAATTGAAGCCAATACACCTCCCTGAATAATTGAAGCTTGTTGGTGGATTTTTGTCTTTGTTGGAATGCAGCCGTGGTACTAGAATTGAATAATTGAAGTGATCAAAGCACTTGCATGCCACCAGGTTGATGCCACAGCAAAGATGGAAATATAGGGAGATCAAGCTTACTTTATTGTGGGTTCAAGATGTAAGGAAAGATATTCTGACGCTGACAGTGCAGAAATATAGCAAAACAACAAGACATTTCATGAAAGGGGACGCTGGTTCCAATACCACGTGTAACTGCAACTAGGGGCACCTCCACTAGCATTTTGTTTCAATTGTTTCTGATGAGAATAGAAGTTACGAATCGATTCAAAACTTTTCCTATGTCTATAGGATCTGTTATAGTGAAATTTCTCTTGTCTTGGGCATATGTGAAACCTATATCTTATACATTTGAAACTCGCTGCATCATAATAATGGCATGGACAAAGTATTTAGGGCGTGTTTAGATTTCCACTTTATGCATGAAGTTTTTACCTTGAGAACCGTGTCAGTTCATTTCTTCTCTCTGTGCACGCGGCCCAATGCATAAACTTTTTACCCTTTTCACCGATCTAGACACCACCTTAGAGCAGTAAGTTCTACGGCTTTGACGGATCATGGTTGAAATTCCTCCAGCTGTTTAGGCCAGACTTCCGCATTGTCATGGTAACATCGACTCCATTCCAATTCCTCAGCAGGTTCCCCTGCTCCGTTCAGTGAAAACAAAACAGAGGCTTTTTTTCTCTCACAAGCATTTAATGATGACCTGCTGCTAGATTAGCGTTGCCTATGATAGCACTAGCTACCTACAACTCTACAAGATATTGATTCCCCCTATGCTTCTAAAACCCACAAAAATAAAGCAACAATATATTGATGAATGACACTGCCTAACTGCCCAACTACGCCAGAATTCCAGCTATATATATATACCTCTTAGCCTGTGAACCCAGCCCAACCCAATCTTTCAGTGTGTTACCAACTTACCATAGAGAACTAAGAGAAGAAATGGTGTCCAAGTTTCCATTTGCTGCTCTAGTTCTGCTCGTGGTTGTGGGTGGCGAGCTTGGACATGCCGTGCCGCTCAGGCGTGGTTTGGGTCTTGGTTGGATGGACGGTATGAGAGGAGGAGCACCTGGTGGCATGCAGCCTTCTGATACTCAGCTTCAGGCTAGTGCTGGTAAATTCTGGTCGCTTGTAGCTTAGATAGCATATTTGCGTTGCTGCACCATTTTATGGTTTCGAATTTGCTACTAAGATGTTTTCAATTGAATTCCTTCATTGTTTTATTCGTTTATTGTTTGAGAAAAGGTTTTAGAGAAATACCACGTGAAAACAGGTGATGATCAATGTGCAGATCACGAAAAAAAATGAAGGCAGCGCCACACGTGCATGTTGTGGAAACTTTCCACGGTCATAGTGAACAAAGGAAAGTAATACCTACTACAATTTAACGTTTTCTTTTGTCAATTGATGCAGGAAAGGAAGGAAACATTTACAAGAGTGCAGAGGAAGCAAAGTTCGTCAGCCCTGTGCCAGCATTTGTGCGGCCACCTCGCATCCCCCCGTCCTAATTTAGGGACCATCCAAGTGTCGCAACCAGAGACTGTGTAAGTGAACCAACGTCAAGATATGAAGGCTACTGGTCTACTATATATGCGAATAATTTTAGAAGACCTATGAGAAGGATCCTGCTTAGGCATAATTATAGTTACAAATAAGTGGGCTCAGATGTGTTGCTGCATAGATACTACATGGAGCATGAGGAAAACCCTGTGTCTTTGCATTAAAGGAAAGGAAAATCATTTTTTAGTTTGTATGTACCATATGGTCATGTCACATGCTACCACTATTTATCCCGTCATATTTCGATTTATGACCGTACTAAGTTGTGTAGATTCACCAGCAACCAATCTAGATTCTACCAAAAACTTGAAAATTTCGTGATCCCATCATAAGGGAAGCATAAAGGAGCATAACATGAGTGTAATGTTGAGCATATTTTGGCCGATTTTTTATTTTTTATCTCCTTTTCATCGAAATCTTGTGGACAAGGAAGACCGCTTCCCTATCTATGATGTTTTGGCATTACAAATTTTTGATAAACATAGCCAAAATCTGAAAAACAAATGCAGTATATCTCCATTTTTAGTGATGAATTTATTGACAAAGAATATGCCTTACATTTGTCATAAATTGAAAAGGTATAAATTCAAGCGAAAATTCCTTCAGAAAGAAACTCACGTAAACTGCAGACTCAAAGAATGTTCCTCACCAAATCTGTAGTTATGATTGTTGTTATATGAGTTCTCCCAATTTGAAACGTGTACGAGCTGTCAAAAACAGTGGGAATGGAGCACTTTCAATTACCTCTTCCATTCCAAATTGTAGTCTACTGTTGACTTTTAAAATTAAACTTTGACTATTGGTCTTATTTAAAAAATTAGTGCAAACAAATAGAAATGTGAGTCGTACTTAAAATACTTTTGATAATAAAACAAGTTATAACGAAATAAATGATATTAATGTAGATTTTTTAATAAGACAAATGGCCAAATGTTTATTAAAGGTCAACAGTGAATTATAATTTGGAACAGAGAGAGTACATGGTTTTGTGATAAATTCCTCAAAAAACAGGTTTATTGATAAATCCAGTAAATTTGCAATTGGTAACAATTTTGTCCGAAATACATGCACATTGGCAAATAGTAATACACTTCTTTCTTTTTTTATCTCATTTATTTCTAGCCAGACAAATATATATTGCTATAGCATGTGTCTGTAGCACTCGATCATAGCCATTTATCCTGTTATGGACGTGTCTGATTGCGGGCTAATAATGGACTGTTCATCATAATGCAGCGGGACTGTTCATCCTGTACATTAGCTCCTCTAATGCAGAGTTATTGACCCATCAACGGATAGACCTCACTGAACGGGCCAATAATAAATGCTAACTTATTAGTAGCCATTGTGGAAGTGAGCAGTAAGACCCTATGTTGGATGCAAGGGCTAATTTTTAGTTCCGCACTTTTAGTCTTTTTTTTTTGCCTTTTGGATCTAAATATATAGGGCAAATGGCTAAATACAAAGGACAGAACTTTAGCCCCAAAGGAGGGCCAAAACCGGGCTAATTCGGCCTTGTTGCGCGCGCCTGGTCACTTTTCCACCCATTGCCCCTGCGCCTGGTATCTTCTGTGCATGTGCATGGCCAAACAAGCAATTATAAGGGGAAACCTGTAATCATCTCATTGAAGTCTGCAATTTAGCCCTTGGATCCAAACACCACCTTTAGGACTAAAGTTTAGCCTCTAAACTTTAGCCCATGACAAATGGATACAAACACAACCTAAGTATACCCAGGTAGTAGCCTTACTACTAGGTAACAAAGAATAAACTATTACAACAAAAGCTGATGTGTTCTCCTCCTTGCTTATGTGGCTCTATTGCAACAAGGAAAAGCGATTTTTTTTAATCTAGGTGGGACTGTCCTATTTCCTACTCCAGTAAGCAGGGATGGATATGGATGTCTGAACATCTGAACTATTCGTATTCGTTTAAAACGTCAATATGGATATTCGTACATATATTCTTCAATTTTAATACAAATGTTAAATGGATGTATCGAAATTTGTTTTTTATTATTTTTCTCTATCCTAATCGACATTCGTATTGAAAAAAGTGGAAACAAATGAAATATGTGATATTATCCGTGTTCGCGAAGAATTAACACATGATAAAGCAATCTGTCCGAATGCGAATATGTATTTGATGTATTCGTTTTGTATTCGCATCCGATAAGAATGGATAATTTTCGTATTCGTATTGGACAAGATTCATATTTGAATTAAAATATGGTAAAAAGTGACATCCGGATTCGATGCATATCCGATCCGAATCCATTCCTATTAGTAAGTAACTATTCTGAAAATCTAGCATAACTATTTACTAGTTTTCTTAGTCCCACCCTTATTTACTGCTTTTGGCATATACATTGCTGATGCCCTTCAAGAAGACGTTGACACATTTGATTTGGCCACCTTCAATACCCAATGAATGCTGAGCCCAGCTTGAATACACGTGCAACTAACAACGAAAAAATTGTTATGTCATCATATGAATATAAATTATTTAGACACAAGGTAATGAACTTTTAGATTTCTCTTACATCATATTACTCCTAAGGCTAAAATAGTAGTAAGTATAATTCTACAAGACTTTGTACGGGACTCTATGGACCAGTTAAATATTATTATGGAGACAAAAAGTACGTAAATATGCAGGCCAGTAATACAAATTGCAGGAATGCACCCATCGATCTCTTACTTTTGTGTTGCCGGTAGTAAAATTGCAGCTGAAAAGTTATTCTATCTAGTTGGTCTCTTACCATCTTGTTAGTAGTTTGTAGTATGAGAAGTAATATTCAAATTATTGAAGTAATTTCTAAATAAACAATCTATTTTTTAAATTATAATGAATTCATATCACATAAAAGTGATTAAAATTAGACACGCCATAGGAAAAGACTAATTAGATATTGAAACATGGAATGATTTTCTATACATTTTGTTTGCTTGTAGGGTGGAAATAGTCATAAAACAAGTAGTAATTTGACTATAGTATGTTGACTTTTCAAAAAAAATGTGACAAGTTACTACTCCTTCTTAATCCAAAAAAATATGCCATCCTAGAAAAATTTAGACATATGTGAAATGACCTCGCTATTAGTTGTTGGCCATATTTGGCACTAAATTATGGCCTGTACATGCATGCATATATCAAATGTGTAACGATGACTTCTTTTTCGACAAATTTCGAACCAAGACTTATTTTTAGGCCATGGATCAGAGTACATAGTCCGCGTAAGGGGTAATTAATCATAGAAAGAAGTAGTACTTTTGCATAACTCATGTAGTAACCTAATGTCATGCCGCAGTTCAGTAGGAAAAATACTTTCATAAAATAGTGAATATTGCTAGCTCCTCAAATTAGTGAAAAAGCACATATGAAGATCTTTTTAAAAAAATCATACAATAGGTCATCGTTGCGTGGGAATGTCATTGTTTGTGCGATGGAACAATTTTCCTTTATTTTTGTAATATGCCTCGTCATAACTATTTACCGGAAGTTGAAGGGCTTTGTGTGAGATTGATTTTTTTGGCAAGAGTAAATGCAATGATATGAAATTTCGTAATGATGTCCCACCATTAACTGTAACTGAAGCATAAAAAGTAGCAAGTACTCCCTCCGTCCCAAAATAAGTGTTCGTTTAGCCTTCAAATTTTGTCCCACAAAGAGTGTTCATTTAGCTTTTAGTAAACACCATATAATTAAATCAACCCCAAACTCTAAGAAAAAAATGTATGGAGAAATGCATGGAGCCAATCAAATGCTTGATTGATGCTATTTTTCTTGTTCCAATGCAGGTGCATTTATTAACAGCGCAGTTTTCAATCACATCTGCCATGATTAATTAGAGGTAACATGGTCATTCTCTATGACTACTAATTTGTCTGAAAATTTCTAAACGAACACTTATTTTGGGACGGAGGGAGTATTGGTTGCACAGAACCATAAATTTAAAATAAAGATCCTAAAACAAAACTTTGTTTATACATGGACCATATTAAGAGCCGTAGATATATATGCTACATATTTGCATCGTATAAACTGTCGTGAATAGATGTCTCTTTGTAGAGACACCTTCTCAAGATGATCTCATCCAACCAATCAAGACATAGATTAGTGTAGTTGTAGACACATCCAAGGGGCATGTCCTTTGGTGAACAGACACAGTGAAAGGACACCCATTCAGAAGGGACGCCTCCTGAATGGACAGACACCCTTTCATCGTGTCCCCTCAGCCTGTATATATATGTAATCAAACCCATCAATCAATAACAATGAGAACAAGAGTTCTTTCTCTACTTTCTTTGTCTCAGTTCTACTTTCAGTATATTATTATTTGTAACACGTCATCAGCACGCTCTACACTGAGTGTTGTAGATAGTGAAAGAATCGGAGGCTGTTTTTGGCCTTCCTCACGAGAAGATTGGATAGATGGATGCCTCCGTCCTGACTGCCTTATGAACGGTAACAAGTAATGGCATTTTATTTCATAAATTGATGTTGTTCTTGCTTTTTGATGCACGAAGTCTCTTCATATGCATGCTTGTGGTGAGGCAACGTTCTATGTCAATTTAAAACCAGCCCTCACCCATGCCCATGCACATGTGACTATGGACAACATGCGTTGGCACTCTGCAGCACTCGCTCATCCACGCGGCTACTACAGCGGCAATAGTGCATGCCCATACATGTCCAACGGCTTGCTGCACCATGCCCACATGCACGACGTTGGCATGGCAACACCGCCCATGGCACGACACCGCACCTGAAAGGAACCATCTGCCCTCCAATGGAGGCGCTTGCTTTCCACCAGGATAGCGAAGATGGTCACCTCTAGGCCTGCTGCTACTCAGACAACGGCACTGCCAAACAGCGACGCTCAACGAGCCGTGACCTGTCAAGATCGCACGGTCCATGTTGCGGCCCTTTTGTTGCGGCTTTTCTTGAATGGACATAAAGCCCTTCCGATTAATGGGTCCTTTCGCGAATAGCCATAAGGTTATTTGCTTTTAATTTTATTTTCAGCGGTAAATTCACATCAAACTCATTGAGTTTTCTAGTAATTTGGCGCCGCATAGCGCACTTTTCTTTGTGCATTGTACAATTATGTTTTAAATTTTTGACTTTGACAACATTTGTACTCATATTGTGTACCATTGTCATATATCCATAATTGTTTTATGGAAACTCTATTGTGCTCAATGTATTTGCTTTTTCAAGCATTCCCTATCATATAACAGTACAATGGTGACGATATTAAAACTTTGCAATTGATTTATTCTTGCATTTTTTAACAATATTAATTCACATTCATTAAGCAATAAGTGCCAGAAATGTCAATGCTTAATTCAAGCAGAATTAATATGCACATGAATAGTGACTACCGGTTATTATATTGGGATGATAAACACAAGGTTGTGGGCTCTATGCATCTACTGCACACATGCAGATTATGCCCTACTATTGAGAAGTCTACACCACCATGATGACTTTCTTCAAAGTGTTTTTCTCTAGTATTCAAATTTTGCAATTAATTAATTCTTGCAAATTCAACAACATGGATTCCCTTAATTATACCACAACTATCACAAAATTATGACCCATGTACTAAATTCAAGGTGAGTTTTATGAAAATTGCAGGTTCAATGTGTTTGCCACATGCATTTCCTATAACATGCACAATTTTCAACCATGCCCATTTGCAATTGAGTTTCTTAACTTGTTATAAAAAAATTCTCTTACTTAAGACACAAACATCACGAATAGTGATTCATGCACTTAAGTCAAGATAAGTTCTATGCAATTCTATTATGTTCAAAGTGTTTGCTTTTATACATTCCCTATCGCAGAACAGTATAATATCAATCATGCTAGATTTGGAAATTGATTAATTCTTGCAAATTAGCAATATTAATTCCCTTAGTTAAGCCACAGGCATTACAAAAGAAATTTTGTGATCAATGTACTTAATTTAGGTTGAGTTACAACCAAATTGTCATGTTCAATGTGTTTGCCCCATGCATTCCCTTTCACATGCACAATAATTAATTCTCTTGATTAAGCCACAAATGTCACAATTTGTGATCCATGCACTTAATTTAAGATGAATTTACATGAAAAATTTCTTGGTGAATACCTCATTCGATTAAACAAATATAACTCCTAAGATTTTGATATTGGCCATACACAAGGTGCGACGCCCACATTATGTTTTCCAACATAGTGATCACGTCCAATATGCGTACCCAATATCAAACTTTTGGAAGATAAAGGTCTACACCATTTTTTTGTGACTACCAGAATTCATCAATGATATTGGCCATACACAAGTTAGTGCTATTCACTACTGCGAGATCTACGCTATGTCTTCAATATAGTGACTATTGCCAATGTGCGTACCCAACATCAACATGAATCAAAAGAGGACTACACCAAACCATGGTGATCACGTCCATTTTTATATCACATCCAATGAGATTAACATTTTGAGGAATTGAAAATTGCTTTACACCAAAACATTACAACATTCCCATGACGGATTTTAATTTAATAATTGTGTAAATTAATAAATCTCTGGTACAGACCATGTAAGAATCAATGGCCGTCAGCAAGTTTTGATGATTTTAACTTGATAGACACAATTATCTAACATGGGGAATGGACATGATGATCTGTCTTTCATCTCACGGACTCATCACGGCCCTCGATTCTCCACGCAATGGAGAACCATTGGCTACAGATTCAATTCAAAATGGGACCTTGTCATAAGGAACCCATCCATCATGATCTCAATCAATTGAGTATCAATGGACGATTCATGCATATTATAGCTAACTCTCATTGAGCGCTATAAACAGCTTAAATGAGTCATTTGACCCGAGGAACTGCACAAAATGAATGAGCACATGAACACCTTGAGGACCTTCAGTCTTTTGGAGTGCATGATCATGCTCTTCATAGAGTTACCCTAAGTTGCAATCTTGCAAAAAGAAACCTACACATGTGGAAGGATTTTTTTATCCACCATGTTTCCCATGTACAAGATCTCTGCAATCTTATTCTGAACTTATAATATCATATGGTTTCAAACTAAGAAGCTTGATGAAGTCCTAATATGGACATATCATCACGTCCTCCAGACATGGCTACACTCATTGAAATGCATTTAATGTTCAGAATAACAAGATCGATGGATACTTTATGTCATCCAAATAAACGCAAATGCAACAAAGGATAATAGCCTCGTGCGTCTAATTCAGGATTCAAGCATCTTAGATTCAAAATGTGACAACTTTAACTTTGTCGTCAGTGTGATCACTATGAACACACAACTAAGAATGCCACATCCTATGACACACAACTAATCCGTACCCAAACTATGGTGAGTTTTATTGCTAGTGTTTAGAGCTAAGATGTGAAATATACTTCAATCTTCAATCTAACAGCAACTGGGATAATTGTTGTTTACAAAATAACAGCTAAACTCTCTACCACCATGAGGACCATATAAAAATGGAGAACAAGTTCGTCCAATTTACTTCGAACTTGGAGATCAAAATTGGTTTCCCAGCTCCATAGATACTATGTAGCGATGTCTAATTGTGTGTTGTAATGTGCTTATGTCATCACTTGACTATATTGTATGACACAAAATGTGTCACTAACATTTAGTATACAATAACGTCTATGTATTCTATATATCCGAAATAAGTTTCATAATAGAAACTCCAATTGTTATATAGATTTGTACGAAGTAAATCTAATGAGAAAAAAAGATTCTAAGTGGACATTTGCACCACAATTTCTATACTTGGGGAGACAAATTCTATTCTCTGAAAACTGAGATATGAATATGTGATGATAATCATTAAACGCGATAGCATTTTGCTGGCATTGGTCGCGCCATCGTCACACTGCTTATGGGCACTCTTTAAGTACCCTACCAAGCTATAGAGACGTCTATTAATTATAGATATCACAAGCACATTTGCTTGGAAACATATCTTTCTTGTCATCAAGATTGTACTGCATATACATAATTCGTACGACATATTGCGTACAAGGTAATTTTCCACATCTTGAATCATTCAAAACTTGGCTGCATGCCTTGGTCGTCCCAACATATGGATGATAATGGAAATTAAGAACAATTCCATTGGTCAATAGTGCAAAATTTTCACAAATCTTTGGATTTTGTGTGCACCCCATGTGCCATAGGAAAACAAATTTTAAGTTTCTCTCACCTTAAAATTTGAGCTACAAGCCACCCAAATTGCTTGAACACATTCAAGACAGTTTATGTGGTCCTATCCGAACCATTACATGAACATCGTAAGCACTTCATGGTTCTAATAGACATATCTATACGATGGTCTCATGTGTGTATCCTATCCACACAACACCATGTATTTGCTAAAACAATTGCTTGAATTTTTTGATTTTGAGCATATTATCACTAGGATTCAATCCATTTGCATAGAATGCACTACTGAATTCTTGCCTAACATAACAATTGTAAGGATAAAGGAATTCAGAACCAGCACATAGTCCCATATGTTCATACTCAAAATGGTTATTGAATTCTTTCATCAACAGAAAGCAAAGCTCATTGCACGACCTTTATGGACTTGCGCTCTTCCAACATTTAATTTGTAATATGTGGCTTTACACACCACATGAGTAATCCAAATTCATCGTGCTACAATTATATGGCTCCCTCCATTGCATTAAGTACGTGGAAATTTGGCCTTGGCCAAGTATTTTCTATCTGCATATCGGTTGGCTTTCTACACGTACCGAGATCACAACCTCAGCATACATCTAAGGGCATTGGGGATCCACACAAGGTATTATTATTCATCAATCATGTAATACTTTGGGTCTCTTATGGGGATTTATTCATAGCCCGTATGTTGATCACACTTTGAGGACAATTCCAGGCATTAGGGGGAGATTCATACCACACTATAGAATGCCAGGAATCAGAATGTCTAGCACACTTGGTCCTCATATATATCTACGTACTAATTGTCAACAGCCTAACATATATTTGCAACCCTTTGCAAATAACCTGCCAATTGCATTTACTCGTCAAAGGTGTCATCTAATCCGATTCTCATCATACATGTTCTAGAAAGAGTGGAGTTGCTTAATAAAAACCACTCAACTCCTAGAATCAAACTGAGAGGGGGAGAAGTATGGTCATGAGGGATATAGCCTTTTGCAAGCATTCTCAGAAATAAGGGGAGAAATCCTCCTAGACAGTAAATGCACATCAACTTCATGTTGATAGACACCTTATGCCTAAGGATGATAAAATCATCCAAAAGCCCAGCACATGTGTACAAAACTTCAGGCGTTGGGTCAATGGAACGACCTTATTATATTGTTGTGGGAAATGACATAGAGTCCAAAAGGGTTAATATTTTCACAAGCTACTTTGATTCCTTTGAATCAATCATACAAAGGCTACAAATTGTCGACATCTATTTCTTCTCAAATTGCCATACACCTTCAACTGGATCCAGACCAAAAGTCCTAGGCAAGAGTGTTCTAACAGTCAACAAGGGTCAAACAAAGGTGGCCATTAAGAAGGATTGCTCTCACTCAACTATGGGAACTTTTCCCAAAATGTTTCCATATGGAAACAAAGGTGGTGAGATAGCTGAGGGCTTGTAGCACATGGTTTCATGCAGAGACTAAGCATAGCAACATACCCCCATGGTATGAGTGAAAATTATGTTCCCAGATATTATTGGCAGAATAAATGAATTGGATAGATTCAGACATATACAGACATATAAGTTCTCAATGGACTTCGTATTCTGAATTGAAATATAAATCGCAACATACATTGTGTAAGCTCGAGTCACTCCATGACTTGAAATGTTTAGTTGATTGTGGTACAACTGACTAAATGAGTTCCTTCCACAAAAAGTTTACTCAAATAATATGATTACGTAAGTGTGTCCATTGTAAAATCCTAACTTGTATCATCTCCAATTGGACATAACAAACATACAATCATATTAAGATGGAATTAGAGATGACAAATTTGGGTAAAACCAAATTATGCTTAAGTCTAGAGTTTAAGCACATACATCAGTGTTTCAATATTCAATTTATATTGTCTATCAATATACGAATAATATTGAAAAATCATATCCATCAACACTTATGGTTGTTCATTCCTAAAGGTGGATCAATATTCATCTAGACCCTGGGATGAAAACTGCAGTGCCATAAAAGCGCACATATCTTGCAAATCGCAACAGGCCTGATATTGCATTTGCAGATAACTTGCTATAGCTCAAAATGCGCAGCTCCATCAAGCCACTTGGCAGGAGAAAGATTGGCACCAAAGATCTTGGTTTATTCTATCGAGATATGACCATAGTGGGATATTGAGATACTAGCTATATAATCTCTATTATGCTAGAATACATACTGATGTCATGGTGGTAAACTACTCATGGAGGTCATTGCATAGACTCTAATGGTTATTTCCATCTATCATTCTAAAGCACCATCTAAACGTGTGTGACTTTGTTGAATGATTAAACTTGATTCTAGTGAATCATAAACAATTATCTATATAGATAATGTTGCTTGTGTTGCATAGATGTATCAGGTTGTAAGGAGCAATATCAACATGTATATTGTCCAAAATGTTTTATTCTTGTTTATCAAAATTGGATAAATAAACATCTTACAAATCAGACCATGTGACAGTCTCATAGATTTGTTCACAAAGTCCTTACCACATCCACAGATTAAAATATGTTCATGGAATAGGTAAGCGGTGACTTAGAAATGTAATGTTCAGAGGGAGTCTCTTCTAAACAACAACCTGTGCTCAAGCATCATATTGTACTCTTTTTTCCTTTATGAGTTTTTTCTCTCAAGGGGTTTCTTATAAAGGTTTTTAACGAGGCAATATCAATGCAAGAATATATGTCATATCACCTATTTTCCCCATTAGGGTTTTTGAGGTAGTATTCGAAACATATTATATGTCATATCTTCTATTTTCCCCACAGGGGTTTTTAAAGGAGGTATCCAAAGACATATTGATCAAATGATCATATGTATTGTTCTTTAAACTTGCTTATGGATTTTTTCTTTTAAAGGTTTTCTCATATAAGTTTAAATCGAGCGGTAATCTTTATATGCTATATCATTTTCTCCTTATTTTTTCCACTGGGTTTTAAAGGAGTTTTAAAGGCATATCATTATATTATTCCTCTCTTTTTTCCAAAGGGTTTTAGAGGAGCGTATCAATGTATTGATTACATAGCAGGATTCGATCAAGGGGGAGTGTTGCGAATAGAGTCTCTTCATAGAGACACCTTCTCAAAATGACCTCATCCATCCAATCAAGACATAGATTAGTGTAGTTATAGACACATCCAAAGGGCATGTCCTTTGGTGAACACACAGTGAAAGGACACCCATTCAGAAGGGACACCTCCTGAATGGACAGACACCCTTTCATCGTGTCCCCTCAGCCTGTATATATATGTAATCAAACCCATCAATCAATAACAATGAGAACAAGAGTTCTTTCTCTACTTTCTTTGTCTCTGTTCTACTTTTAATATATTACTATTTGTAACACAAACTACTAGTACTAGCTGTTTGTACGACATGAATGAAAATTTTTGACAAGTCGAATATTATGCGTCCTGCACCTGCTCGTCTACGCGCATGGCCACCATCCCCTTATTGGGTCACGAACCGGCAGATCCAATAGTCGTATACTAGATGCTCCTCCCACGTAGACATCCTGCTTCCGCGGTATGTGTGTGTGTGTGTCTATATATATATAAATATAAATATATATATATATATAGAGTTTTGCTATAATGCACCTGGGTGCATTTCCTATAGAAAATGCACCCAGGTCTGTCGGATTTATGGACCCGGCAGTCCACACAGGGTAGTCCGCGTGGTTGATTTGTCGAGGGACAGATCGAGGATCAGAAGTCGATGGTAACACAAGACGCAAGGATTGAACAGGTTCGGGCCGTCAGATGACGTAATACCCTACGTCCTGTGTTGGGTGTATGGATTGCTGTGTATGAAGTTCCTGAAGGATCTCCGTAGTTGGGTTCTGTCCTAGGTTTTGTATCGTGGGTTGTAATCTCATGTTCTGGAAGGGGGGTCTCAAGGCGCCTTATATAGTCCGGCTGCCTTGAATTACAAGTCGGCTAGAGATCATAACCTACCCGAAATACAAGGATGCGATCCTATAACGATTACAGATATCCTTCCCTATAATTCCGGCTAGTTTATCTTGATCTCCGAGCTTCTTGCGGGATACGCCGCCTGCTTCCTTGCCGCGCGCGCCGTCGTAGTCATCCAGTTCGCCCCGACTGGTGGGCCTCCCAAGTGGTGGACCACCCAGTCTGACAAACCGGCCCAATAGCACTCGGATTGGGCCGCCCCTTGCTGGTTGGGCCAATCCGCCTTCTGGGTACCCCTGGGGGTCTACCCCCGACAAGCCCCCAAGTAGTACGTGGTTGAGTGACAAGTCGGCGAGGTCGTGCCATCTGATGAGCTTCGAGCTTGCTGCAGTTGGAAGCAAAACCGCGTGATACTGGAGAGAAAAAAGAGAGCCGTTTCCCAACGGATGCGCCGCGAGGTGCGTCCGTTGGCCGTAGCCCCCGAGCCTTGAAGCGATTCCGAAGGAATCGGTCCAAGGGTTAGTAGCCTTGTTCTTGGTTGCCAGACAATCAACGGATGCGCCGCGAGGTGCGTCTGTTGGCCGTAGCCCCCGAGCCTTGAAGCGATTCCGTAGGAATCGGTCCAAGGGTTAGTCAAGGAGCATCTGACTGAATCATCCGGCGTTAATTTCGGCGGCCAGCCCCCGAGCGTGAGGGCCAGCGGAGTCCTGCGAGACACGCCGAGCAGTCGTCGCGGCGCCAGCCCCCGAGCGTGAGGGCTGAAGCACGCCGAGTAGTCGTCCCGGCGCCAGCCCCCGAGCGTGAGGGCTGAGGCACGCCGAGTAGTCGTCCCGGCGCCAGCCCCCGAGCGTGAGGGCTGAGCACGCCGACTGGTTGTCCCGGCGCCAGCCCCCGAGCGTGAGGGCTGAGCACGCCGAGTGGTCGTCCATACCCTGCAACAAAGCACAAATTCGAGAGGAGAAAGTACTCGGCGATATAAATATTAATGAACCCCGCTTTCTGCTTTTAAGTCTCTTAATTTCCCCGGGCAGTTAGCCTGCTACGTTTATGCACCTGATCCCCGATAGCCGTAGTCCATAGCGCAGGGAGCTGGGCCGCGTGCACGCGTAGGAGCGTAGGCGTACGGAAGAGTCGAGGTTTCACGGATTAAGGCGTGTGCTCCCCGGGTACTTTAGCAACTCATTTCAAAGCTCACAGAATTTACGAAGCTAATTGATTAATACTTAGCTTGGCGAGCGATTCGAGTCCTGGAGGATTCCTTCTTTGTCAGATATGCCAAAGAGGAGGCAGGCGGAGAAGCGTCACTTCTGATACGCGGCGTCAGGAACAGTGTTCCCGTGATCGCACAGGACGTTCCCGTGGTCGAATGAAGCCAAAGGCGATAAGGGTAACCTGTGCAGCTTGGGCAGAAAGAGGGACGCGTGGCTCGGAGCTCAGGCGTCTGTCATCGTGGAGGAAGTCTCTCGTTCTCCGGCGGCTCGGGGCTATAAATACCCACCGGGGAGCCAGAGCTGCCACCCAGGAGCGAGTATGTATAGGGCCCTTGTAGTCAGTATGCCGAAGGCTCATTACTGGGTTCATCCACTGGGGAAAGCTCATGGAGTCTCCAGGGTATGGTGCTAGAAGAGTGCTTGCGAAGGTTCTGAGGTGTTGATCAGCGTCTGAGTGCTGTCCCGTTCATCCCTGCATTCCCATGTGACGAGGGCCATGTGGGGTGAAATGCTTTGTAGAGCAAGGGATTCCTGAAGGCATTCACTAACAACCCTCTGTTGGTGCTGTCCCGTCGACGGCTGCAGTGGTGCTACAAGAGAGCTTGCGAGGAGCTCATGTGGGCCAAGCTTGCTCCGGATGTAGCACTAGGCGCAGGGACGAGTGCCCCAGGCCGTCATCTTGGCGGCTGATGTGTTTGGTCTTTGTAACCGGCGTATGACCGGCTTCATTGTAATTGTATAACCTGCAAAAAGATTTCATTGCATAATAGTCTTTGAGGAGGAAGCTTCTCGGCAGCGCTAGCCCCGAGCTGTCAAGGCTTGGCCGCGCTTCTCCAACCGTTGTAATATGTTCACAGCGTCAGCCCCCGAGCGTTTCGGGGCTGATCGAGCCCGAGAGGCACGCTGTTTTTGATATGGCGCCAGCCCCCGAGTCCGAGTGCCGGTCGAACCTTAGCGCACGCCTTTTGTTTTGCAGTGTCGGCTTCCGAGTGGCTCGGAGCCAATCGAGCCCGAGAGGCGCACTGACTTGAATGCGGCGCCAGCCCCCGAGTGCGAGCGCTGTTCGAGCCTTAGCGGCACACCACTTGATTTGCAGTGTTGGCTCCCGAGTAGTTCGGGGCCAATCGAGCCCGAGAGGCGCACTGACTTAATCGCGGCGCCAGCCCCCGAGTGCGAGTGCTGTTCGAGCCTTAGCGGCACACCACTTAATTCGCAGTGTTGGCTCCCGAGTAGTTCGAGGTCAATCGAGCCCGAGAGGCACACCGTCTTGGATGCGGCGCCAGCCCCCGAGTCCGAGTGCTGGTCGAGCCTTAGCGGCACGCCGACTTCTTTGCCCTGCCCGAGTGCTCGGGCTCCTTTCCTACCGTTGGCGCCCGGGGCGTAACGGAAGGTGGAACGCCCAACGGCTCTTTTTACCGTTTCGCCCGCGTCCGTTAATCGCACCATCTCGCGGTAATTTCGGGCATCCAGGCGCGATATAAAGGGTGAGGGTTAGGTCTGGAGAGGAAATCCCCGTTCCCAGATCCATTCTCCCCTTTCTTCATTCTTCATCCCGCCGCCACCAGAGCTCATTCTTCTCGTAGATCCGTTCCGCGGTCTTAGCCACCATGGGGAGTGTAGCCTCGTTGATGCGCACGAAGACTCCTGCCATTAGATCCATGGCACCGAAGAAGAAGAATACCGGCGCCCCCAAGCCAAGCAAGGCTTCCTCCTCCGGCGCCATATGGGCGCGGGGGAGAGTCACCACGAAGGTGCTAGAGGAGATGGTGGAGCGGAGCATCCTCCCGTCTCAGGCCGTGGCGGAGTGGCGGCCGAGCGCTGGGGAGGACTTCCCGTCGGAGAACTCCGGCGAGCTGGTCCTGTTCAAGCCGTTCTTTGAGGCGGGACTTGGCTTGCCAACGGGGGCGTTTTTCCGAGGTTTGCTTCACTTCTATGGGATCGAGGCCATCAACCTCAATCCCAACTCCATTATGGCAATCTCTGTTTTCATCCATCTCTGTGAGGCCTATCTAGGGATCTCTCCCCATTTCGACCTGTGGAGATACCTGTATTGGCTGAAGCCCCAGCCAAGCGAAGAAAAGATGGTGGTAGTGGGAGGCGCCGGGTTCATGCTGCGTCAAGGGCGGAAGGACGAGTACTTCGACATCGCCCTCAACACCTCCAACAAGGGCTGGAAAGCCGAGTGGTTTTACGTTGGGAACCACGCGCCGGCGATCCCCTGCCACACTGGAGAGCGGCCGAAGATCAGGGACTGCTGGAACGAGCTCCCTGATGCTTCCCAGATGCAGGAGGTGGACGAGCTCCTCGCGTTAATCAAGGAGCTGAAGGACGACGGAGGCCTGACGGCGATTGGCGTCGCCTGCAACTTTAGCAGGCAGCTGGTTCAGCCGATCCAGGAGCGGAAGCACCCGGGCTACGAGTACTCGGGCCGGGATGACCCTTCGCGAGCCAAGCTTTTTCCGTTGCCTGATCTTATCAAGATACGTACCTTGAATATCATGACTGTTAGTTAGTATGAACAGGCCAGGCACTGCAAGCCAGAAAGCTCCCCACAATTTCTTGATTTGAAGCAGTTTGGAGGTAGTCTCCTTCTTCTAGTTACGATTCGCCCTCGTCTGTCACTATAGATGTTCTAGCTTGGCCAACCTTTCCTTTCTCATAGGAATGGAGAGAGCAGAGCAACCAAGATCAGCACCTCAACCAGCCCTTTACATATTAAAAAAAGCAGGAGCAACTTTCCACCTCGACTCCTTCCTTCCCCTCATTCTAAGCCTGGCCACCTTTTCTTGTTTCAGTAGT
Source organism: Alloteropsis semialata (assembly GCA_004135705.1). Classification (NCBI taxonomy): domain Eukaryota; kingdom Viridiplantae; phylum Streptophyta; class Magnoliopsida; order Poales; family Poaceae; genus Alloteropsis; species Alloteropsis semialata. The sequence goes on along the minus strand of QPGU01000597.1, from coordinate 427 downwards.
TCTCCCCGCGGGCTAGGCCATCTTCTCTCCCGTCGGTTCTTTCTTTACCGAAGCCGCCTTCTTGTCTTTACCCAGTGTCGAAAGAAGGAATGACTTCTGACGAAAGCAAGGGTGACTCTTCAACTTGACCCTATGCCGCTTGCTCGCTTATCCCGCAGAGCCCTTCTGCTGGGATACCGGGATGATCTGCTCCTTTCATCATGTACTTCTTTTCGTTGTCATTTTAGGAAAGGAAAGTTCGGGATTTGGCAACTGGTGAGCAAGAAAATAGATAGCTTCAGTTTGATCATGCTCAATGCCCAGGTGATAGCAATCAACTATGTCGGAGTTACTACCGAGGAAGACTAAGCCCATTTCCTAAAATAGATCCTCATGCAACAATCATGGGAAAATCCATGGAAGAAGACTTCCGCCTACAAACAAGCAA